>WNWK01010802.1:0-68214 GCA_009830355.1 Cherax destructor | reverse complement strand
CTTAGGGACACGATTGGAATCCATGACCAAAGTTCGTTGATGGAGCCAGGATCTGGGATAACCTAACAGGCTCTGAAACCAGGCCTGCTCCCCAACAACTACAAACAGTCGCACTGGGATGGCCCAATAGTAGAGAATATAGCCTCAGCAATGCTTCAGAGTGTGTCAGGGAAGGATAGAGCCCGCCTACTTGCAGTGAGAGCTCCTCATGCAGGGGACTTTCTTTGGCTGTTCCAACTCCAGCCTTGGCACACGCCTCGACCCACAGACCATCCGCATTGGTGTTGCCCTTCGACTTGCCGCCCCTATTCTCGCCGAACACAGGTGTATTTGTGGCAGTGAAGCAGCAGACCGATTCGGGTACCATGGTCTTGTGTGTCGTAAATCCGAGGGAAAGATTGCAAGACATGAAGAGGTTAATAACATTATCAAGAGGAGCCTCACAACAGCCGGATGCCCAGCAGTAAGGGAACCACCCCAACTATGCAGATCTGATGGCAACCAAAAGCGTCCAGATGGTATCACCCTTCAAGCCTGGACAGACGGCAAGCAGGTGGTGTGGGACTACACATGTGCATCTACCTTGGCTGATACCTATCTCCAGTACACCAGGGAGGAAGGAGGGGCTGCTGCCACCTTCAGGGAGTCCCAGAAGTCGAGAAAATATGGAGAACTTGCCCATCATTATATGTTTGTTCCCATAGGCTCAGAGACCCTTGGCTCATGGGGAAAGAGTGCATCTAAGTTCTCAAGGAGCTGGGCAAAAGACTCAACAGGGTAACTAGGGATCCCAGGGCAGCTAGTTTTCTGTTCCAGCGACTCAGCGCTGCTGTTCAGAGGGGTAATGCATGCTGTATTCTGGCACGCGCACCAGCTCGGAAGAGCTGGATGAGATTTTCGCATTGTAATCAGTGACAAAGATGTAACAATATGTACTAGACATGTATCTCTCACCTCGTGTACTGTATATGCCATCTTTATATCAACAATGTATCTCTCAAATCTTTTGTACCATATTATGTAATAAAACATACCTATTGGTAAAAAAAATTAAAAGATGGGGTGGTAGGAGAAGTGGAATATTCAAATGGCATCAGGAAGAAATCCAAATATTCTTCCTTGAAGCCTTTTATCCACATCTATATATATATATATATATATATATATATATATATATATATATATATATATATATATATATATATATATATATATATATATATATATATATATATATATATATATATATATAAAAAATACAGATTATATACATCTGTTTATTGTGTAGAGATTATGTAAGATACCGTTATTAATAAAACAATTATAATTATGAAAGAAGAAGCATTTATTAATATTAAATGAAGCTGTAAATGTGTAAAAGTGAAAGATATAATAAAATTAGTTTCTTTCACTAATGTTTCTGACAGAAAAATTAATGTGATTAATGATTAATTGCTGACCAAAATGTACATTATAAGCCTAGAGAGGATTGGCACTGAGCTACGATTTTTGTGCGATTGACAAAAAAATAGCTTCGTGTTTTTAAGGTTATTAAATAGCCTTTTTTTTTAATGAAAATTTAATATTTTCTTTAGAATTAAATTTGCTTTCGTAGAAATTAAAAAAAAAAATATGGGATTTTAGTATAACCGTTCTGTGAAGATTTTGAGTCGCCCTACTAATTACAACACAGTTTTTTTTTAACACGAAATATTTAACAAACGTCTGTTTACCATTACTTTTTGTGTTCTCTTGGTTAGAAAGTTTATGATCATCTGCCCACTTTTCCACTTATTCCTTTAGCACGCATTTTTGCGTTAATAAACAATCATCACGCTTTTTGAAGGCTTTTGCAAAGTTTGTGAGGCATTTATCCTTAACTGAAAAATAGTCAAGTTGGACTTAACCCTGCTGTCTTTTCCACTAATGAGGGCCCTTTCACATCAATTCTTTTTTATGTCCCTTCTTACAAGCCCAGACCAACAAATTATATTTTCTTTATATAAAATCAAGCAAGTTTATATATATGATTCCATCTGTTACGTTTATCTCAGTCTGCATCTATTAACTAATGTATCTGTTACTTTTAAATTATCAAGCTTTTTTCAGGAAATAAGAGGAGCTGTTTTTTTCAGGAGGACCCTCGTACAGGACGTCTAATAACAAGTATCAGTGCGAGTGGCTGCAGTTCGTTAGGTCTGTTATTAAGCCCCTAATGGCAAGTGTAGCTAGTCAGGTCAGGTGCACTACTGGTGGGTGTAGCGTGTCAAGTCATGCCATGAAGTGCTACTGGTGGGTGTAGCGTGTCAAGTCATGCCATGAAGTGCTACTGGTGGGTGTAGCGTGTCAAGTCATGCCATGAAGTGCTACTGGTGGGTGTAGCGTGTCAAGTCATGCCATGAAGTGCTACTGGTGGGTGTAGCGTGTCAGTCATGCCATGAAGTGCTACTGGTGGGTGTAGCGTGTCTAGTCATGCCATGAAGTGCTACTGGTGGGTGTAGCGTGTCAGATCATGTATGACATAAGGTTCTACTGTAAATGAATGGTTCAGAGAACCGACGAGTTGGTAAATTAGACACATATGCAACACTTGGGTATCTTTATTGAGGAAACGTTTCTCCACACAGTGGCTTCATCAGTCCAATACAAAAAAGAATCGTGAAGAACAGGAGAAGAATGAGGTGGTCATTCCCTCAACCTTGAGTCGATGTTGTCAGTCCATCATACTTCCTCACACAGGATGTGTCCTGCCATACTTCCTTACACAGGATGTGTGTCCTGTCATACTTCCTTACACAGGATGTGTCCTGCCATACTTCCTTACACAGGATGTGTCCTGTCATACTTCCTTACACAGGATGTGTCCTGTCATACTTCCTTACACAGGATGTGTGTCCTGCCATACTTCCTTACACAGGATGTGTGTCCTGTCATACTTCCTCACACAGGATGTGTCCTGCCATACTTCCTCACACAGGATGTGTCCTCCCATACTTCCTCACACAGGATGTGTGTCCTGCCATACTTCCTCACACAGGATGTGTCCTGCCATAGTTCCTCACACAGGATGTGTGTCCTGCCATAGTTCCTCACACAGGATGTGTGTCCTGCCATAGTTCCTCACACAGGATGTGTGTCCTGCCATAGTTCCTCACACAGGTTGGGTTACATACAGAAATCTGTCCGCCGGAGTTGGAAGTTTTCAGTTACCTTGTGAGGAAAGTGTCAAGTTCCGGTGTTAGTTCAGTTCTGCCTTGGCTTCTCAGATTACCTACCAGCATTCCCAGAGTTACTTTCTCATTCTGGATATCATACTATACTTCATACAAAAAATTACAAGAAACAAAACTTTACAAAACAAAAGCTGACAAAAATTAAGAGCATTTTAAATAGAGTTTTGGAAAGTAATTTTCTTTTCTTACTGCTGCAGTTATCAGTACCGGTCGTTCGCATAAAAGTATATAATTTCGATGTATCTTTTGCCTGAAAATATTCAATCCTTGTTAATATAGCATTTTTTCCTTCGGTAAAGGTGCTCTGATGCTGGTGACGAATCCTTGATGCAAGGAATTGAACATATCCTCCTTTTCCTTGAATCAGGTTTAATGTTCCCTCATGAATGAAATAATAATAATAATAATAATAATAATAATAATAATAATAATAATAATAATAATAATAATAATAATAATAACAATAAAACACCTCATTTTATAGAGTAACGCAACATTTCTCATATTATATTAGCTTATGTGTCCAAAGTGAGACGGCTTAGAAGAAAGTTTAGGTGGGAAGTAATGCGTGTAGAGCCAAGTGACTAATGCACACAACTGTTCCCAAAAAACAAATTAAACCTTGCACACTGGAAGTAAACCATGCAACACAGCAACCCTCCATCACCACTAGAAGCTGGAAGAGTTTTAAACAAAATTCAGTGAAACCAAGGATGATGACGGGTTTTTAAAATTCTGTAAATTCACAATTCCTCCTCTAAAGGACATAAGATGTTGTTGTTAAATACCGTAGTGATTGAACAAAAATCATAAATGTTAAAATTAAAACAGTGAAAACGTTTTGTAATAACCGAATATTGTAGACGTTTTATGGAACAAGTAGGAATTTTTAAAAAAATTAAATTATAAGTTTACTGTTATATTTTTTTAAAATACATATAAAAAAAATTTTAAATAAATATTAAGAAATAAAGAAACAACTGTCATCAAAAAGAAGCAAAATCACCCAAAAGTTCATGAAAATTTATTTGTCTAAGTAATTTGATAAAGGTCTGTATGAGACAGTGACCGCTCTACTGTAGGTCTTCTCGCCTGCAAAAGTTCATCAGTAAATTTCAGGTCAAAATCTTCGGGGTATACTTCCATCAATGGTTCAACACCTTGCTGAATTTCTTGCTTAGATGTTGTCACATTAGCAAGAAAGGAAAATATGTGTGCAACATCACTGTACACAGTAGCTCTTCTTAAATTGGCTTCAATTGCATCTAGTATAGAAACACAGGATTTTATCCTAAACTTATTTCCTGAAGAGAGTTCATCTAAGGCATCAAGACCAGATGCACTTCCGTCATTTCCTTGCCGATTCCTTACTCTTTGTCTCTTTTTGACAGTTCTGTAGTTAATATTTAACATGTTGGCCTTTGCTTGTTGCTCAGGCTCTTCAAAAAATCCTGCAATGAACTGGACAAACATGCACAAGTAATCAATAACAGTTCTGATTTCTGAACGGCTTTGCTGACCTTGTGAAAATGACCTATCACACGAGTCCAAAAATACAGCTTAAACACAAATTCCAGTTCTCCCGTTTTTTGCAAAAGATTGTTAGCTTGAAGCCTGGTGCCACCCTTCTCATTAACATCAGAGGACAAATGAGTGAGAGCCTCAGTGATGACACTGTAACTTTCCAAAATGGCTTCTGTGGCTTTTGCATATGCCTCCCATCTAGTGTTTGACAAATATTTAGACACTTTTGACTGAGGTTGCTAAAATTATTTTAGAACTGCCCATCTCTTTGTGGAGGATGAAAAGAAGGTGTAAATTTATTTGATAATACCAAAACAGTTCACCGCATCAAGGCAGCAATCAACAGTCGAACGGCCCAGCAAATTTAAAGAGTGACCAGCGCATGGAATAAATCTTGCAATTTGTTTTGGATGATTTTATGCTGCAAACCGTTGTACCTACCAGCCCTGTTGGCAGCATTGTTGTAAGGCTGCCCTCGGCATTTTTTAAAGTCAGTTTCAACCTCAGTAGTGAGATAATTAAACACTAAATCAGCCATACTTTCTCCTGAGTGGTCTTATAGCTCAACGAAAGTTAAAAATCTCTCACTTCGTAAACCGTCTTCAGGTAATATACATATCTGATAGTTAAAGAGTACTGATCAGTATGTGAAATGTCGGGGGTGGAATCTACTGCAAGCAGAAAATATCCAGCCTTTTTCACGTCAAACAGAATTCCCTCCTTAATTTTTTTTGCCATGAGTTGAATCATTTAATCACATACAGTTTTTGACAAATAAGAGGGATTTCCTGATCCAGGATTTCCATACTGATTGATATGCTCAGCTAGTAAAAATGGATCAAATTTTGCTACTAGTTCTAAAATCCCAAAATAATTGCCGTTATTTGGAGATGAAAATTTTTCATTGTGTCCTCTGAATGGTAAGCCTCGTTCTGCAAGAGTGCATATTACAGCAATAATTATTTGCATAATATGCCGTCAGTACTGCTGTTCTGCTTTTATTTGTTCTTGTAACTTTGAAGTTAACGTTTACCCTCCCTTCCTTGTTAGGTAGGTCAACATGGCATTCCTGTGCTTCTCTGACTCATCAAACCCATCAGAAGCTAAAGCTGTTGCAGAAGATGCAATGTTTGGAAAGAGTTTACAAACAAAACAATAAATCTGGCCTTTTGAGGGAGAATACACAAGCCACTCTCGGCTATGTTTCCCCATTGACTTTTGTTGAATAAAAAAGAGCTTTTGTGCAAAACCTGACTGCTTTTTGTACACTCGCTTGGAATTTGAAAATGGTCCACAACGATGCTGAACTTGAGAGGGGTCCCTCTCTACCCAGTAGGATACTTCCTCATGTGATAATTTTGCCCATAAACCAATGCCTGTTACAGTAGATCTATGTTTGGCATCATCTCTATCTGCGTCTGGATTAGCTTGGATTTGGCCTACCTTACCAAGTGTGAGCTGAAAATTCTGACTCTCCACATTATTTTCTTGTGGCTCTTTAGCCTCTCCCTGTTATGAATTAGTTGAATTAGTTCTATATTTTCATTTTGTGCGGCGTCATGATTACTTTCTCTTAAGCAACTTGCTGTTGCGTGTCTTGCTTCGCTGTTTCTGTTTCCGGAAGGTTTTCTTCTGGTTGAATGCTAGTAAGTAGTTGGCTGGATGGCTCCACCACACTGATTACCTTGTGTTAGTAATTAGTATCAATTACTTCACCGCTGGCACTTGTTGCTTCTGTCAGTGGCTGAAGCAAGAAAGCAGTGATTGGTCTTAACTTCCTTATCATGCCATTTTCAAGTTTCTCTTGCCTTTGCTATCACCACTTTCTTACTCATGCTCAGAGTAGAATCTGAAAATAAAAAGTAAAATTAATCTTCAACAGTTATTAGAAACGAAAACATGAAGGGGCGTTCTCACAAAATGAGGTCCACTTCTGTGAGAAAAAAAAAATAAAAAAAAATTATTTTTTTTCAGTATGATATTTGGGCAATTTTTTCTTAAACAATTGTTCCTTATTGACAATAATATTGCAAAATCTGAATCAAATCTGCTTCCAAAAACCGTTTACAAAATGAGAATGATTTTTCCTTTCGTTAAAAAGACGCTACAAACCAGCGTAGTTTTATTACTAACTTGACTGATAAAAACAGCAACGTCCTCTGGGGCTCTGCAGTTCCTTGCACAGCTGTATTTTCAACTTATCTATTTCACTACTCTCCTGGAAGGACAAAATCAATACAGGAATCAATGCTAGTGTTGAATTATTCTGAAATGGAGTACAAGGAACATTACTGAAGGGTTGTTTAGAGAGTACAGCGCATTATGACAGCATGTGTCATAAATATACACCTTGGCCGGAGGGCCCCCTAGAATTTAAGGCCCTAGGCTTCAGCCTGCCAAGCCTATAGGTAAATCCGGCGATGAATACATACAACTGATGTGAACAAAGCATACACAACATAGCACATTATAGCTGAATTTTACGTTTTGACAACAATACTCGCAAGCCAAAAAGTATAGACTTGATGTATTTCGGTCGCTGAGCGATCCATGAAAGGTATCTCCATATTCCATAACCCCAGTCACCTGTGTCTCAATGCAAGCGATTGGAATAGTGCAGAGTGCGGCATAAGCTAATAATGCAGTTAAATATTAGAGTTGAATATTTGAAAGGAATCAGATGAGATTTTGCCACCAAAGTGGCTAGTTGATTGTGTACCCCATATCCATCCTGTGGACGGTAGCGCAAGAGCATATGGATACACAAAAGGCCTAGGAACTAGGTCCCAAAAGGAGGAAATTTGCTTAGTATATCTGGTATCTTATTTTCATTAATAAGATATCTTGGTATGTCACATAGGTTATACTGTCTATCTCTGTATTCCTCAATAAGTAAGACAATTAAGCATATAGTGTTCAAGACAGTGATCATATGACTGATCACATAATTTGCATTTAGTTTGATCATCATCTTTCTGTCTCCCAAACTGCCAGAAGTACTTGTAGCCAAGCCTAAGCCTGGCCACTACAACATCAGTCAGTCTGTTCACATTGCAAGTTGCTCCATAAACATACTTATCTACGTTCATGTTATCATAGTGGGTTATAGATCTACTCAGCCTTCTAATTGCATTCCTATAACATCCATTTCCTTATTAACTTTTCTCCTAATATTATTCCTACTGCTAGACACAGATATACCAAAGTTATATTCTACACTTGGCTAACATATCAACTTTATTATGAAGGAGTAATCCAATGTGTGATGGGATCCATAGAAATTGTACATTAATTCCTTTTTCCCAGATTCTTTAGTACCTATACCTGGCTTCTCCAATGAACATGTTGTTGGAGTCATTATATGAGTCATGAGCCTTCAATGATGACAGAATCAGTAATGATGATAGAGTCAAGCTCAATGTCATAAGTTAGCTTTAGCACCATTAGGATTGCAAACAATTCAGTTTGCAGTGTAGACGCCCAGTTGTTAATTCTTATGCCTAACTCAACAAATTTATTATCACTCTTAACTAGGGAGGTGGCAACCAGAGCAGATGCAGCCATGCCAGAAGATTCCTGTTTGGATCCATCAGTGTATATAACTTGTGATAACCTATTACTACCAGCTAGGCGAGAAATTTCTTCTTGAGCAGTTGCTTTAACAAGTGATTTAAGGAAGGGATTACTAGCAATGAGCCTCTTGGGAGGGGCTTGCAGGTACGTGATATTAAATGAACACATCTTCCATGGAGGGGTGAAATGCTCTTGTTGCCTACAGTGATACAGTACATGCAGGTTGTAAAACGTAATGTAATTGCATGTTTTCACAATACATTTAGATCTGTGAGTATTTACTTTCAGACATTTAGTAACATTCATAGTGACAGTGTCTGGTTCATTTCTTAACATTCTAATACCGAGTATAGTGTTAATCTCAATAATCCTATCACTGATACTAGAAATACCAAGCTCCTTCCTCATATTAAGAACCTTTGTAGATTTGGGACAGCAAAGAATAATTCTGAGCATTTCATTTTGCATTAACTAAAAGGGTTGGAGAGAACTTTCTCTAGCTAATATCAACATGGGAGCAGCATAATCAATAAAGGACCTAACATAGGCTATGTACATCATTCTCACGATTCATACATTAGCACCATAGTTGGGGGTTGTAGCCAGCAACAGCTTTGAAAGCGTTTAGCCTTATTTAGTTGTGGTATGGTGGATTTATTGAAAGGTACATCGACACCAAGATATCTGTAAGATTTTAACGTAGCTAATGTTTTCACCTTGCAAATAGATGGGTGGGGGATGTCGTTTTCTTGTTAATATATTTGTTTTATAGGAAGATATTGTGAGGCCTAATCGATTACAAATTGCTTGAACTTCATTAAGAATGGTACTCATCTTCTTATGCCTTGTTGTATGGATCATGATATCATCAGCATAGCTTATAGCTATATGTTTAGGTGAGGCAGGTAGAGCATTTAAGAGAGCATTAATCAGAACATTAAACAGCATGGGACTGAGAACTCCTCCCTGCGGTGTACATAGGGACATTTCTTTAAACTCTGACAGGTACCCTATTATCCAACAGGTAGGTTAGCACCAATATTCATTTTGGCTAGTTCATGTAGTATAACGGTTCTGTTTGCGATATCAAATGCAGATTTTAGATCAAGAAATGTGGTAAAACTAGTAGAGGTGTGTGCAGTGAGAAAGATGGAAATACAATTCTGCACACTTTTACCTTTCATGAACCCATGGAGATGAAGGGAAAGTTTTACAAAGACAACTAGTTAAGGAAATCAGTCTAAATGTATCAGGCTGTTGGGACTTAGGGATAGGCACAATGAGACTATTGGTCCAGGAAGTAGGAAGAACACCATCAATGTAACTGAGATTCTACAGTGCTAACAAAGGGTTATCAGACACGTGCCTTAGAGTTCTGAGGATATCATAGGTTATACCATCCTCTCCAGGAGCGGTTGATCGGTCTTTAGTTAATGCATTATCTAATTCATACTAGGTGAAGAGGCAATCACTCTCATCAATATTTTGGCTTATAAAATTAATCAGTTTCAACATTTCATCAGAAGCACTCTCTAAGTTTTTTTTTCTAATATGAGATGGAAGATTTTCATGCCTGGATGTTTTAGATCAGTCATTTATGAGGTCATTTGCTTTTTCAAGAGGAAAGGGATGAGCAACATTACCACTCTTTTTCCTGGTTACTTTATTTATACCTTTCCAAGCCAAACTTAAAGGGGTAGACCTATTTAACCCAATAATTTTTTTTCCCATTCCTGTTGCCTAAGTTCTTGCTTTCTATTCCTTGCTTTTGTTAGTGCAGCTTGGAACGTTCTGAGCAGGTCTGGGGTTCTACATTCACGGTATGCTTTACTAATCCTCCTAGCTGCATGTGTTAAATTGTGTAGCTGGGGATTATTATAGTATTTACATTGGTTTTTATTGTCATTTCTTTTCCTGCCCACTTGATCTGTGAGTACAGTCTCATTAGTGGCAACTAGATCATTATTGAATTTTTGTGTCAGTGGGCTCGTAATTCTTAAACCATTGATCCAAGTGGTTAATAAAGTTATCTCTGTGTTCTGGGTAAAGAATAAGTTTCCTCCCACTGTTTTTAGCTCCTTGGTTGCTGGAGAAATGATCAAGGATGACAATTGTTAGTCTTGGGAAGTGATCAGATAGAGGATCATCAACTATGACAGAGTCATGCACATATGATGATCATTGAAGTTGAAGTGGATCTAAGATGTAATGGCAACATTTCTCTAACATTCAACTATGACAGAGTCATGCATCGTATATGATATATTAAATCCAAGGCATAGATCTAGAATGCCACCAAATATGTAACTAGGCTCAATAGTGCCCACAATTCGAACATTATCCTGCCCACCAATATTTTTATGTCTGGCATTAATTCTCCAATGCCATTAGGTCCACTATTGGTGTGATCTGGTAAAGCATCAGGTCTAAGTTGGTTCGCTGGATCATAAAGATTAAAAATGTTTATAAGAACATAAGAAAGAAGGAACACTACGGCAGGTCTACTGGCCCATGCGAGGCCAGTGTGCCCCTGTGAAGACTTGTCTATTGTGCTCTCCGTTCTAAGCTACCTGAGACTGTGATGAATGCTTCCCTCGACTACAAGCAGATATATCTTCAGCTAAAGGCGGCAGAATTAACGGAAACAAGGACAGAAATTTAACGACTGAAAGGTATGTGCAAGGATTATCCCCGGAACAATGTCGCCGATGATCGGACCAACGAACGGATGCTAGTCGGAACTGAAGGGACGAAACTGAAGATGAAGAAGGTCCAGGAGACTGCTGTAAAACAAGCAACTCTTTTTCCTTGTTATCAGACGAATGTGCATCAACCACCCATAATCTTCCAACAAGAACAATTGTTAACGACACTGAAGCCAGCCAGTGAAGACCATCTCTACTAAGACCGTCGAGAACGTCATGCACACCGCCAATCGAAGTAAGAACATTGTATTAGTTGGGGACAGTAAGATTAAGGTTATAGATAGGGCTTTTTGTCTTAGGGATATGAAGAGGAGGCAGATGGTGTGTTTTCCTGGGGCTGGGATGAAGGATATTGTTAGCCGTCTGGACGACATCATGAGGTAATGGGAGCAATCCTGTTATCTGTCTCAGTTCTGGAGGCAACGATGTTGGCAGACGAAGGAGTGAGGACCTGATTCACAGGTATAGGTCAACAATAGAGATAATTAGGAAGAAGGGTGGGAACCCTGTGATATGTGGTATTTTGCCCAGGAGAGGAGTTGGAAATGATTGGCTGTCCAGGGCAATTAGTGTCAATTGCTGGCTGGACAAACACTGTGAGGAAAATGCAGCTGGGACCTCTTCTATGGCAGAAATGACATATATGCCAAGGATGGGGTTCACTTATCTAGGTCTGGGGTGGGGGCACTGGCCACTGCAGTGGAGGGAGCTGTTAGGGCTTTAAACTAGAAATAGTTAGTGGTATGGGTTTTTGCAGGGAAATAGTGTAGTAATATTGTGAGTTTTAGGGGAACTAGTAATAGGCAGAATAAGGTAGATATTGGAAAGCCAGTGGCACTAGGTGACAAGGACAGTAATAGGTATAGTGGAAAAACAGAAATGAGCAGGAAGGAAAAAGAAAAAGGAGGGTATTTAAACTTATATTATACTAATAGTCGTAGTGCTAGGAATAAGATGGACGAGTTGAGATTAGTTGCTAGTGCAGGTAACATTGATGTATTTGCAATAACTGAGACGTGGTTTAATTCGAAAAATCGGGACATGCCAGCTGAATGTCACATTCAGGGTTTTAAATTGTTCCAAGTAGACAGAAGTATTGGGAAGAGGGGTGGCACTGTATGTCCGAGATCGCTTGAACTGTTGCATAAAAACGGGTATAAAGTCTGAAATAACATATACAGTGTCTGGATAGAATTTTCAGAGGGGCATGAAAAATATTAAGGGAGGAAATTGTTAAGGCCACAATGCACGATAACGTAGTAATTCTAAGGGACTTTAACTTTAGTCAGATTCATTGAAATACCTTGACTGGGAATTTAGAATAACGACTTCTTAGAGGTAGTTCAGGATTTTTTTTTTTCAAGCAGTTTGTGACAGAACCTACAAGTGGAAATAACCTGCTTACCTGGTTCTGGCAAACAAGAAAACCCTTGTTAATAAATTAGAAATTACAGAGGAACTCGGCACAAGCGACTACACATCAATTACCTTTAATATTGAATGGATGTATGATAGTAGGAATAACTCAGTAACTGTGCCAGATTTTCGCTTAGCAAATTACAATGGGATTAGAGAACACTTATCATCTGTGGACTGGGCTAACGAAGGGAGCTGCCAATATGACAGCTATACTCAAATATACTTTAAGTGATTTAACATAAAATCGTTAGATTTGCACTACACACTTATGAGATTGTTTCTCAGTTTCATAATGAGTGTGTCTCAGTGTCATAATATGAGGTTGTGTCTCAATATCATAATATGAGATTGAGTCTCGATGTCATAATACTTAATAAAACTCAATAACAGCTTAGTATCATTGTTCGCTTATGACATAAAAACTTTACTCAATTTCTAAAAATGGCGAATTAGGGAAGTCCAGCAAGGAGGTACTTACCTTCAGGAAGCATAATCCAGTCATGTAGAGCAAAATATTACTATACCATTAAGAAATGAAAGTGGCAAAATGGCTCCTACGCATTTTAGTAACAATACCAACTTTCTTATAAGTAGATACACCAGTGTTGAAATTTTGTAGCCAATGAAAACAAAAAAAGGTTCTCTAATGATATTTTTTCGAAACCAATTAGATGGACCTGCCTCTCATGGGTCAGGAGGCCTGCTACAGTGTTCGTTCTTTCTTATGTTCTTATGTTCTTATTGCGGGAGAGTTGTATATAAGATAAACGACGGACAATTACACTACTAACCTTAACCCAGTAATGATTTTTTTAGGGTTAAAAGTTTGAAGCCGATCGGATAAGGCGTTAATTAGTTATAATCGAGTACATGAAGTTGAGCAGAATTGAAGTGTTCGTTCAACTCATGAAGATTAAGAATCTGTGAAAACGTGATTTTATATTTCTCAATTTTCATTTTACTGTTGTATTATATTTAAAAATTCTCTACACTCCGCTTTTTAAGCAAGTCCAACGATAAAAAATTTATAAATTAGCAGACACTGGCCCATACAATGCCCAATTTAATAAAAATACATTCTAATTTCTAACCAGTACAGGATTCGCAGCAATGGGTTCAAGTTGGAAAATTTTAGATTTAGAAAGGGTATAGGAAAGTATTAGTTTCCTAATAGAATTGTGGAGGAGTGGAACAAACTACCGAGTAGCGTCACTGAGTAGCATTAAAAATATGTTAGACAAGTATATGAGTTAGTGTGAGTTGGTGCTGCTTAGCGTAGACCAGTAGGCCTCCTGCAGTGCTCTTTCTTTATGTTTTTATATTTTTAATTAAGAAACACTAATGCTTAAAAGTTTCACCAGAAAAGCCATTCCATAGTTATTACATGGAAAATATTTAA
Organism: Cherax destructor; assembly: GCA_009830355.1. NCBI lineage: Eukaryota > Metazoa > Arthropoda > Malacostraca > Decapoda > Parastacidae > Cherax > Cherax destructor. Next base: position 54,361 of record WNWK01010802.1, on the reverse strand, counting down.
TATAATTTGCCATTTATATAGCTGATCAACACAAAGTGTGAAGCCTATCAGAGACATTTATACAGTAATTGCACTGAAACCATCGATTCCAACTGTTGGTAACAATTTCTATAAAATTTCAATTTTTTATCATAGCATTCTACACTTTGAGGGTGTCACCCTTCTTATGGAACAGATCAGCGTTAATAGTGTGAAGCCTATATGATGATGCATTCATTAGTGAATAAATATTAGTTTTACTATTTATATAGTAAAATTAGTAAATTGAGACATATGGAGCCCAATAATAATGCAAGCCAAGCTGTCTGGAAAATACACCAAGGCCATAAGATGCATCAACCATTAAATACTGAAGCTATTCAGAAGAGACACACTCAAACATATTTAATGGGCGTCAAACATTCTCACTATTTTACACATACAACTGACAGATGTGCAACATTTTAAACGTTTGAAGCTACGCCGCAGAGGGTTGTGCAAATTATCTTAACCACCGCAAAATGCTGGGAATGGATCCAGCAACTTTGGTTATAGGGTAACTGCACCTACTATTTGTTTACAGAATATTTGCCTAGCTAACAAAAATATTTAATAGATGAGGCCAGTCTGATGATGCCTTCTCGGGTTATGAGTGAAATAAAAATGGAAAGAGGAAAAAAAATATTCAGCTAAAAACTAAAAGTCCCTCTTCGAGGATACGTAATTAGCATGACTGTCACCTCTGAAGGGATCAACGAAAAACTGCAAGACCACATGAACAGTGTCTTCCAATAGCTAGTAGAAAATAACGACGTTCACCAGGGAATAATTTCATTTGCTGTGAAATTAAAAAAAAAACAAAGCGAAAAAGGATATAATTAAATTAAGCACTAAAACCGAAAGGGTCATACAGCCGTAGGAAAAAAATGAGTAACTGAAAAGGGAAATGGTAATCAAAACATATTAGGGACACCCCATAAAACGAAAAGAAAATGTAAAAGACGTAGTCATAATAACGTTAGATCTATCTTTTATAGGACCCACTGATGTGAGACACTGTAAACCACTGATGTGAGACACTGTAAACCACTGATGTGAGACACTGTGAACCACTTGTGTGAGACACTGTGAACCACTGACTTGAGACACTGTGAACCACTGATGTGAGACACTGTAAACCACTGATGTGAGACACTGAACCACTGACGTGAGACACTGTAAACCACTGACGTGAGACACTGTGAGGCACTGTGAACCACTGATGTGAGGCACTGTGAACCACTGATGTGAGGCACTGTTAACCACTGATGTGAGACGCTGTGAACCACTGACGTGAGACACTGTGAACCACTGACGTGAGACACTGTGAACCACTGACGTGAGACACTGTGAAAAACTTGTGTGAGACACTGTGAACCACTTGTGTGAGACACTGTGAACCACTTGTGTGAGACACTGCGAACCACTTGTGTGAGACACTGAATGACTTCTAGCTCATTTAATCATATACATATTGAGTACGCTGAGGTCAGTGGTCACGTGTGGTCATACCTGTCCTAAGCTGTCTGGGAATTAGCGTGGGGTGATACCGAGCACATGGCTCACTGCAGTGTTTGAGAATCTCAGGTTGAAGTGTTGAAGGAGGTTCTACTTCTTCAGGAGGAAAATAGGAGGCTGAAGCTTCGCCTAGATGGGTGTGGGAGTGGGAGTGAGTGTGAGATGGTTGGAGCTGGTAAGGAGGACATGGTTACCAACAGTGAAAGTGGAAGCCGCTTTAAGTGGCAAGTGGTTCACAATTCAGGAAGAAGGAAGATAAAGAAGGTTAATAGAGAAGATGTGAAGGTAGGAAATCAATTCTCTGTTCTCCAGGACGAGTGTACTTCAGTGGTCAGTGAGGTTAAAGGTACCACTGACTCCCCTGCTAATCAAGGTAAGAATATTCTGATTGTGGGAGACTCTCAGGTAAGATATATGGACCGTGCTTTTTGTAACAGAGATAGGAAAGTCAGACAGAGGGTGTGCCTCCCAGGAGCTGGTATTGGTGACATAGTCAGCAGGTTGGATAATATTATGTCAGGTAATGGGAACAAGCCTATTATCTGTCTTAGTGCTGGTGGTAATGACATTGGGAAGGGCAGAAGACAGGAGCTACTAGATAAGTATAGGTCAGCCATAGAAATCGTTAGGTCTAAGGGAGGGATCCCAATCATATGTAGCATTTTGCCTAGAAAGGGAGTGGGCAATGAATGGATGTCTAGGGCAATTGGTATAAATTGCTGGCTAGACAGGTACTGCAAGGAACTTGCAATTCCATTCATTGATAACTGGGACAAATTCTATGGCAAACGTGATATGTATGCAAGGGATGGGGTTCATCTCTCTGGGGCTGGAGTGGTTGCATTAGCCGATTCGATTGAGGGGGTCATTGGAGACTTGTCTAGGAATTTAAACTGATAGATTATAGAGGTATGGGTGTTTGTGGGAAACAATCAGGCTGTAGTATTAGGCCTGGAAACAGCAGATATTACCAGGATACCCCAGGGATATGTTTAAAAGATAAGATTCAAAATAAAGTTGTTTGTAAATGCAAAGCAATTGATCAACAAACAAAGAGAGATAGTAGAGGGCAACGAGTGACTAGCTCCCTTAAGGTTTACTATACAAATAGTAGGAGTCTAAGAAATAAGATAGATGAGCTAAGATTACTTGCAAGTGCAGGTAATATAGATATTATTGCTATAACAGAGACCTGGTTCAACCTGAAAGATAGAGAAATGCCTTCCGAGTGCAACATTCAGGGTTACAAACTATTCCACACCGATAGGGTCAACAGGAAGGGTGGTGGAGTGGCGATGTTTGTCAGAGATAATTTAAATTGTTGTGTTAGACAAGGTATAAGATTAGAAACAGCGGAAACAGAATCTGTTTGGCTACAGTTTCTCGAGGGTCGTGAAAAATTAATTTTGGGTGTGATTTACAGACCCCCAAGTCTGGATAGGGAGTGCAGTAAGCTGCTATGGGACGAAATTCATAAGGCGTCTAGATATGAAAATGTTGTGTTAATGGGAGATTTTAACTTTAGACAAATTGATTGGAACAATGAGACAGGTAATCTCGAGTCTAGTGACTTTCTTGATACGGTTCAGGATTGTTTTTAAAACAGTTTGTGACAGAACCAACTAGAGGTAGCAACTTGCTTGATTTGGTTCTTGCTAACAAAGAATCACTAATTAATAATCTTGAGGTTAATGAAGAGCTTGGGAAAGCGATCACAAATCACTTAGTTTTAATATATCATGGAATTACCCAGGTAACTGCAATCAAGTCTCTGTTACAGACTTTCGTGTAGCCGACTTCATGGGGCTGAGAAATTACCTAGGTGGGCTAAATTGGGATGACCTGACTATGGGTCAGGTAGGTGGTTTTGGTTGCCAATATGACGTTTTTCAGAGCGTAGTTCTAGCTGCCCAGACAACCTTTGTTCCAAGTAGGGAAATTAGATCTAACAAAAATGATCCTAAATGGATGAACAATAGATTAAAACATCTCATTGGTCAAAAGAGAGGCATATATAGGCGTATCAAAAGAGGGGATGGACAGATAAGAAATCAATATTTTCAATTAAAGAGAGAAATAAAAAAAGGAATAAGAAAAGCAAAAAGGGATTATGAGGCTAAGGTCGCAAGGGATTCGAAGACTAACCCAAAAGGGTTCTTTTAGGTATACAGAAGTAAGATTAGGGACAAGATAGGCCCACTTAAGAGTAACTCAGAACAGATCACGGACAGTGATAAGGATATGTGTGAAATTTTCAATACTTACTTCCTCTCAGTTTTTACTCAGGAAGATACTAGCGGAATTCCAGAAATAATAAATTATGTAGAACTGGAAGATAATAGACTATGCTCGATTGGGGTAACTAGTGACATGGTCCTAAGACAAATAGAGAAATTAAAACCTAACAAATCCCCAGGCCCTGATGAACTGTTTGCAAGAGTTTTAAAGGAATGTAAAGAGGAACTTAGCAAACCTTTCGCAAATCTTTTCAATATATCACTACAAACTGGCATAGTGCCAGACAAGTGGAAAAGGGCAAATGTAATACCTATTTACAAGGCAGGTGACAGGTCCTTAGCTTCGAACTATAGATCAATAAGCCTTACCTCCATAGTTGGTAAATTTATGGAATCAATAATTGCCGAGGCAATTCGTAGCCATCTTGAAAAGCATAAATTGATTAATGAATCTCAACACGGTTTTACTAAGGGGCGTTCCTGTCTTACGAATTTACTAACTTTTTTCACTAAGGTGTTTGAGGAGGTAGATCATGGTAATGAATATGATATTGTGTATTTGGACTTCAGTAAGGCTTTCGATAAAGTTCCACATCAGAGGCTACTGGGGAAATTTAAGGCACACGGAATAGGAGGATAATTTTTTTCCTGGGTAGAGGCATGGTTGACATATAGGCGGCAGAGAGTTTGCATAAATGGAGAGAAATCAGAATGGGGGCGCGTCTCAAGCGGTGTTCCACAGGGGTCAGTTTTGGGCCCCCTGTTGATTACAATTTACATAAACGACATAGATGAGGGAATAAATAGTAACATAAGTAAATTTGCTGATAACACCAAAATAGGCCGTCCAATTCATTCAAATGAGGACATTAGAGCACTCCAGGATGATTTGAATAGACTGATGCAGTGGTCGGAGAAGTGGCAGATGCAGTTTAATGTAAACAAATGCCAAGTTCTAAATGTTGGGCAGGACAATAACCATGCCACATATAAGCTGAATAATGTAGATCTTATTACTTGTGATTGCGAGAAGGATTTAGGAGTTCTGGTTAGTAGTAATCTGAAGCCAAGACAACAGTGCATAAGTGTTCGCAATAAAGCTAACAGAATCCTTGGCTTCATATCAAGAAGTATAAATAATAGAAGTCCTCAGGTTGTTCTACAACTCTATATATCTTTGGTTAGGCCTCATTTAGATTATGCTGCACAGTTCAGGTCACCGTATTACAGAATGGATATAAATGCACTGGAAAACGTACAAAGGAGGATGACAAAGTTGATCCCATGTATCAAAAATCTTCCCTATGAGGATAGACTGAGGGCCCTGAATCTGCACTCTCTAGAAAGGCGTAGAATTAGGGGGGATATGATTGAGGTGTATAAATGGAAAACAGGAATAAATAAAGGGGATGTAAATAGCGTGCTGAAAATATCCAGCCAAGACAGGAATCGCAGCAATGGTTTCAAGTTGGAAAAGTTCAGATTCAGGAAGGATATAGGAAAGCACTGGTTTGGTAATAGAGTTGTGGATGAGTGGAACAAACTCCCGAGTACCGTCATAGATGCTAAGACGTTGTGTAGTTTTAAAAATAGGTTAGATAAATACATGGGTGGGTGTGAATGGGTGTGAGTTTGGACCTGACTAGCTTGTACTACCAGGTCAGTAGCTGTACTAATTCCTTAAGTGGAAGTGACCTGACCAGGTGGTCGGCTGACCAGGTGGTCGGCTGACCAGGTGGTCGGCTAGACAATTATATGAGTGGGTGCGGTTGGGTGTGAGTTGGTCCTGACTAGCTTGTGCTAGGTCAGATGCAGTGTTCCTTCCTTAAGTGAATGTAACCTGACCTGGCTGGGTCGGGGCATTGGCTTAAGCCGTTGGAGATTTGGACTTGCCTCGCATGGGCCAGTAGGCCTGCTGCAGTGTTCCTTCTTTCTTATTTTCTTATGTTCTTATTTAACGCAAAAGGAAGACTTACTAAATAGGCGCAAATATGCTCAAAAATTCCCTAGTGCTGTTTGCCGTGCAATAATTGAACGAAGTTTTTTCTAATGGACTTTAAAGGTAATCCCAATTAGCTAGTTTTGGAAAAATAAACACATAAGCAGTATAATGTGAAACTTTATTGACAACGTTTCGCCCACGCAGTGGGCGAAAATTTATAAGATTTAGTCAGGTGGAGAATGCTGGGTCAGGTGGAGAATGCTGCATGTGACAGTCTTAAAAGTAGTGTGATAGTTTAAAACCTTGTGTGACTTAAAGGACCTGCAGTCTTCCATTCTTGAGTTCTATGTGGGATAGCGTTGAAGAAGTTTCTTGGCAATAGGTTCAGCTATGCTGTAGAAGCCGTTGTTCTGGTTGAAGTTGTTGGATATACAGATAAGTGATGATTCCAGGATTCTTCGGTATTGAGTGTTGTCTTCTCTGGCGATGAGTCTTGCGTTTCTGTAGTTGATTAAATGGTTATGTAAATTTCGGTGTTGAACACAGGCATTTTTTGAGTCGTCAGATCTGCCTGCGTACTGGTGTTCTGAAATGCGTGTTTGGAGGTCTCTGGATGTTTCACCGACGTATAATTTGCTGCAGCCATTACAAGGAATTGTGTATACCCCTGCAGTGGATTGAAGCTTGTCCTGTCTGTTACTGTTACTTTTTTTCTAAACTTCACTATCCTCATCACTTCATTAGAGACTGCAGACGACGGGCATTAAACATCTTCAACACACCCAGAGAAGATACTGCCGAGAAAAGATACATAGTCCTCCCCACCAACTCCATTGCCAAACACGTTTCTAACATTTTTTCCAATACCTCATTCCGAGTATCTACCTCCACATCCACCACCATCAAGGACATTACCAGTAACAGACAGGACAAGCTTCAATCCACTGCAGGGGTATACACAATTCCTTGTAATGACTGCAGCAAATTATACGTCGGCGAAACATCCAGAGACCTCCAAACACGTATTTCAGAACACCAGTACGCAGGCAGATCTGACGACTCAAGAAATGCCTGTGTTCAACACCGAAATTTACACAACCATTTAATCAACTATAGAAACGCAAGACTCATCGCCAGAGAAGACAACACTCAATACCGAAGAATCCTGGAATCATCACTTATCTGTATATCCAACAACTTCAACCAGAACAACGGCTTCTACAGCATAGCTGAACCTATTGCCAAGAAACTTCTTCAACGCTATCCCACATAGAACTCAAGAATGGAACACTGCAGGTCCTTTAAGTCACACAAGGTTTTAAACTATCACACTACCTTGAAGACTGTCACATGCAGCATTCTCCACCTGACTAAATCTTATAAATACTCATGTTACTCTTTTTCCAGGTAGATCTGTCTGTGACTCGATAAAGCCCACTGCGTGGGCGAAACGTTGTCAATAAAGGATCACATTATATTGCTTAAGAACATAAGAACATAAGAAAGGAGGAACACTGCAGCAGGCCTGTTGGCCCATACTAGGCAGGTCCTTCACAATCCGTCCCACTAACAGAATATTTGCTCAACCCAATTTTCAATGCTACCCAAGAAATAAGCTTTGACAATTCTACCCACTCATGCGCGAGACCCACTCAAATCCAACCCCTCTCACTCATGAATTTATCCAACCTAAATTTGAAACTACCCAAGGTCCTAGCTTCAATAACCCTACTAGGCAGACTGTTCCACTCATCAACTACCCTATTTCCAAACCAATACTTTCCTATATCCTTTCTAAATCTAAATTTATCTAACTTGAATCCATTATTGCGGGTTCTCTCTTGGAGAGATATCCTCAAGACCTTATTTATATCCCCTTTGTTAATACCCATTTTCCACTTGTATACCTTACAAGTGAATGTAATTTAAGGGTCTTTAATCTTTCTTCGTAAGGAAGATTTCTAATGCTATGTATTAATTTAGTCATTCTACGCTGAATGTTTTCTAACGAATTTATGTCCATTCTGTAATATTGAGACCAAAACTGAGCTGCGTAATCTAGGTGAGGCCTTACTAATGATGTATAAAGCTGTAATATAACCTCTGGACTTCTGTTGCTAACACTTCTTGATATAAATCCCAGTAATCTATTTGCCTTATTACGTACGCTTAGGCATTGCTGTCTTTGTTTAAGGTTGCTGCTTACCATCACCCCCAAGTCCTTCTCGCAATCTGTATGGCTAAGTTCTACGTTATTTAACTTATAAGTGCTTGGGTTATAAGAACATAAGAACATAAGAAAGGAGGAACACTGCAGCAGGCCTGTTGGCCCATACTAGGCAGGTCCTTCACAATCCATCCCACTAACAGAATAATTGCCCAACCTAATTTTCAATTCTACCCAAGAAATAAGCTTTGAAGATTCTATTAACTCAAGTGCGAGTCCCACTCAAATCCAACCCCTCTCACTCATGTATTTATCCAACCTAAATTTGAAACTACCCAAGGTCCTAGCTTCAATGACCCTACTAGGCAGACTGTTCCACTCATCAACTACCCTATTTCCAAACCAATATTTTCCTATATCCTTTCTAAATCTAAACTTATCCAATTTGAATCCATTATTGCGGGTTCTCTCTTCGAGAGATATCCTCAAGACCTTATTTATATCCCCCTTATTAATACCCATCTTCCACTTATATACCTCGATCATGTCTTCCCTCATTCTTCGTCTTACAAGTGAATGTAATTTAAGGGTGTTTATTTTTCCATTGTGTCGGTATTTTATACCATTCATTTCCATTAGCTAGTTTTATTAATAAATATATTGTGATTATGATTATCGTGCGATAGCTGCGGAATCTCTCTCCTGATCACCTTCTCTCAGTGCTGTGTAAATTATTTAGCTCGGGCTGGTCTTTGGTCAAGTGTCAGTTTGTTAACTTTTGTAAAGAAATTGGGGAAAATTTAACAAGTCCTTTTTATATGGTAACTCATGAATGTTTTTTTCTGGTCAGCTTCAGATTTTCTGTTCTGGTGTAATACACCAGTACCCAGTACATAGGAGAGAGGAGCTTACGACGACGTTTCGGTCCGACTTTGTAAATGGTCCAAGTAGGACCGAAACGTCGTCGTAATCTCCTCTCTTCATTATTCCAATCACGGTTTAGTTTCCTCAAAGAATGTTTTTACAATGCTATTGGGCTTCTTAAGTCCCATTTTCTGAATTGTAGTAACCACATTGGGGGTATTGTTATGATATATGTTCAAAACATGTATGATACTTGTTATTCGGCCTCAGAGATGTGAAAATAAAAGATAAAAGAGAAAACTTTACTGAAAAATATTAAAAACCTGTTTTATGGTGTTTTTAGAATAACAATCAAAATTGTGACCCATCAAAAAGTAATTAATATTTCCACTATATTTCAATATTTATCATTCTCTCTTGTTGTAATTTTAACAAGTTATAAGAGTTTTGTTTCATAATTTATGTATTACAGAGTCTAAGGTTTCGTGAAACATGGATGAACGCAATGCACGGCATTACGAGCCTGGTAATAACCCTGGCCACTGAAGTCAGTAACACAATGCACGGCATTACAAGCCTGGTAATAACCCTGGCCACTGAAGTCAGTAACACAATGCACGGCATTACAAGCCTGGTAATAACCCTGGCCATTGAAGTCAGTAACACAATGCACGGCACTACAAGCCTGGTAATAACCCTGGCCACTGAAGTCAGTAACACAATGCACGGCATTACAAGCCTGGTAATAACCCTGGCCACTGAAGTCAGTAACACAATGCACGGCACTACAAGCCTGGTAATAACCCTGGCCACTGAAGTCAGTAACACAATGTACGGCATTACAAGCCTGGTAATAACACTGGCCACTGAAGTCAGTAACACAATGCACGGCATTACGAGCCTGGTAATAACCCTGGCCACTGAAGTCAGTAACACAATGCACAGCATTACAAGCCTGGTAATAACCTTGGCCACTGAAGTCAGTAACACAATGCACGGCATTACAAGCCTGGTAATAACCCTGGCCACTGAAGTCAGTAACACAATGCACAGTATTACAAGCCTGGTAATAACCCTGGCCACTGAAGTCAGTAACACAATGCACAGCATTACAAGCCTGGTAATAACCCTGGCCACTGAAGTCAGTAACACAATGCACGGCATTACGAGCCTGGTAATAACCCTGGCTACTGAAGTCAGTAACACAATGCACAGCATTACAAGCCTGGTAATAACCTTGGCCACTGAAGTCAGTAACACAATGCACGGCATTACAAGCCTGGTAATAACCCTGGCCACTGAAGTCAGTAACACAATGCACAGCATTACAAGCCTGGTAATAACCCTGGCCACTGAAGTCAGTAACACAATGCACAGCATTACAAGCCTGGTAATAACCCTGGCCACTGAAGTCAGTAACACAATGCACGGCATTACGAGCCTGGTAATAACCCTGGCCACTGAAGTCAGTAACACAATGCACGGCATTACAAGCCTGGTAATAACACTGGCCACTGAAGTCAGTAACACAATGCACGGCATTACAAGCCTGGTAATAACACTGGCCACTGAAGTCAGTAACACAATGCACGGCATTACAAGCCTGGTAATAACCCTGGCCACTGAAGTCAGTAACACAATGCACGGCATTACAAGCCTGGTAATAACCCTGGCCACTGAAGTCAGTAACACAATGCACGGCATTACAAGCCTGGTAATAACTCTGGCCACTGAAGTCAGTAACACAATGCACGGCATTACAAGCCTGGTAATAACCCTGGCCACTGAGGTCAGTAACACAATGCACGGCATTACAAGCTTGGTAATAACCCTGGCCACTGAGGTCAGTAACACAATGCACGGCATTACAAGCCTGGTAATAACCCTGGCCACTGAAGTCAGTAACACAATGCACGGCATTACAAGCCTGGTAATAACTCTGGCCACTGAAGTCAGTAACACTTATTATCACATTGATGGGAATGTGTACTGGCAGTAGTGTTGGAGCTAACCAAAACAAATTTAACATCATTGTAAATGCGCAAGTTTAACAAGAATTGAATAGGGTCGGGAAGGTTAACTGGTAAATATATTTATATTTATTCTGAATCTAGAGGGAGAGAGCTGGATAGATACGTAAAGCCAGTGGTGGATCAGTCGGGCTGTGGTTCGATGTTGGACTACGTGCGGCCAACTTCTCGATTTTTTAATGTTTTAAGCAACAACTGTCAGAATTCTTGAGTGTTCATTTCCAGTTATTGGTAACTTTTATTTTTATCTACATAAGATATTAATATTACACGTTAAAGTACATGGGGCTGCACAGGGGATACTTTCCTGGGATATGCAGTGACCGAAAAAAAAATCTAATATACAAAGTTTTCCTGAACAGTGGATATCTATAGTAGTCAGATTTTTTGTCTTCCTCCAAGGTTTCCGAGCGATAACTTAAAAATGCCTCTTCCAATTTGCCTTTAGAATTTCAACTCTGATGTACCGTACCTTAAGTAAGGTTTTGGTTGTTATTGGACTGTGCAGATGCCAATTGTCCAGTAGACGAAAACTTGATATCACTTACTCTGCTTATACTTGGAGAAGGTTCCTTCTAATCGGCTTCAAGCTTTCCAAGTTAGTGTACCTTACGCAGATGAAGGTTCAGATTGTTATTTAACTTTCTAGATGGCATTTGATTTTTTTATGACACCAAAATAGACCGTCCAATTCATTCTAATGAGGACACTAGAGCACTCCAGGATGATTTGAATAGACTGATGCAGTGGTCGGAGAAGTGGCAGATGCAGTTTTATATATACAAATGCAAAGTTCTAAATGTTGGACAGGAAAATAATCATGCCACGTATAAACTAAATAATGTAGATCTTAATATTACTGATTGCGAAAATTATTTAGGAGTTCTGGTTAGCAGTAATCTGAACCCAAGACAACAGTGCATAAGTGTTCGCAATAAAGCTAACAGAATCCTTGGCTACATATCAAGAAGTATAAATAATAGAACTCCTCAATTTGTTCTTCAACTCTATATATCTTTGGTTAGGCCTCATTTAGATTATGCTGCACAGTTCTGGTCACCGTATTACAGAATGGAAAACGTGCTTAGGAGGATGACAAAGTTGATCCCATGTATCAGAAATCTTCCCTTTGAGGATAGACTGAGGGCCCAGAATCTGCACTCTCTGGAAAGGTGTAGAATTAGGTGGGAAATGATTAAGGAGTATACTAAATGAAAACAGGAATTAATAAAGGGGATGTAAATAGCGTGCTAAAAATATCTAGCCTACACAGGACTCGCAGCAATGGCATCAAGTTGGAAAAATTCAGATTCAATAAGGACACTGGAAAGCACTGGTTTGGTAATAGAGTTGTGGATGAGTGGAACAAACTCCCGAGTACCGTCATAGAAGCTAAGACGTTGTGTAGTTTTAAAAATAGGTTAGATAAATAAATGAGTGGTTGTAGATGGGTGTGAGTTGGACCTGACTAGCTTGTGCTACTAGGTCAGATGCCGTGCATCTGACCCTTTTCCCCTCATCAATTCTATGATTCACCTCATCCTTCATAGACCCATCTGCTGACATGTCCACTCCTAAATATCTGAATACATTCACCTCCTCCATACTCTCTCCCTCCAATCTGATATCCAATCTTTCGTCACCTAATATTTTTGTTATCCTCATCACCTTACTCTTTCATATATTCACTTTCAAATTTTATGTTTTTAATATTACATTACGTTTATTTCCTTTATTAGCTAAATTAGAAGTGAACGTCCTTGTAATATTATTACTTGTTTGCACAATTATTTCTGTAAGTATTTATATCTCGTTGTATATGTGTAGCTATGTGTATGTTTTATGTAAAGGAGGTAGATTTATATGAAATGATCCAATCCTCCAAGAGTATGGCTAAACATACTTGTCTGCTGTTGTTAACAACCCACCCCCACCCCACCCCCCTTTTCCCTATTTGGTTAAGTGTTTGCCGGGTCAGAGTCACGTGACCTACTCAGTGTCCAACCTAGGTGTTCAGTTTGGACCAGTGTGATTTTACCTGCCGACCAGTCAACACTCCTTCTCTGGTCTTATTAGAAAGTTGTTAATTGGTCTTCTTCACCTTAGTATATTCTGAGCAATACTTGTACTCTATCTGATTCCTCTAGTTATAAAACTAACTAATTACAGAGAAGAAGATTGTGTTTATATGAGTAATTATTCTGATATAAAGTCTCTCTGAGAAACTAGACTTTAAGACTTCATAAGGGAAGGTATTGTAAAAGATTCCCTGTTGTATATAGGTCTTATCAGTATAAACAGTAAATGTATAAGTTACTTGACTGACATTTTATCATATCTATGAAGTTACTTCATTAAACTAAGATTTTACTTTAAGTTTATTTCCATCCCAAACTCTGTGTAAATTGTTATGCCTGAATCCCACATGAAGGTAATATTTACTGACTTTTAAGCTTAGGCGTAACACCTGTCTAGGTTAAGGCATTGGCTTAAGCCGGTGGGAGAATTGGACCTGCCTCGCATGGGCCAGTAGGCCTGCTGCAGTATTCCTTCTTTCTCATGTTCTTAAGTTCTTATAACTTGAGAATAGAACGACTGAAAATATGAAGTATTCAAAGATGTATCTAGAAGAAAGGAGCGTTATTTAAAGTTTTAGCGTGTGTTCCTGCAAATAAAAAACTTTTAAATTATTAAATTTATAGGAAAGCTCTAAATCCGTAGGAGTCATACAGCTCCAAGGGGAATGGAAGTCATTCAGATTCAATACAAGGGCAGGGCAGCTCCAATTCCTTGAATCACAAGCTCCTTACCAGTGTGAAGGAAACACTCTCGAGGGGACTAATTTTATATCATCAGTGGTGGCATTTATTGGTTTCTGTGCAATAGTTTCTTTTTTGCATGATACCTTTGTCGTGGGGGTTCATCAGGAGATATTTGGAGCAAGAAATACTCACGTTGGATGTATTGGATGCATATAATTAAGAGTCTTGAGAGGATTCCAAGCTTGCCTGTCGAGTTAGAGTTATAAGCATACAAGGAAGCAGGCGGCATTAATTTCTTGATAGCACCAAAAGCTGCCAATTTACCAAATTCTGCGGTGGCACGTTTACACCCTTTAGATATAAATGTTGAGGATTGCACTGCTTTAATGAATGATGACAAAAGTTTCGATAATCGAATCGCAAAGTCACTTAATGATTCACCTGGCATAGGTATTGCATTCGCTGTTTCCATTAAGGATGATATACAGATCAGACTCACGAAATCGTAATGACACGATTGCAAACAAACCATACCACGGGCGGGGTTAGAACCCGCGATCAGAGAGTCATAAAACTCCAGACCGACGCGCTAGCCACTGGCTAATGCGTCGGTCTGGAGTTTTATGACTCTCTGATCGCGGGTTCTAACCCCGCCCATGGTATGGTTTGTTTACGGATCAGAGTCTGTCACTGGCACAAGAAAAGAATGGATCAAATTCTCATACTCTGACCACTTAGTAAAGTTCTCAAAGTCACACATTGTAAGAAGGGTAACGATGTTTAAAGCAGATGGAGATGTATCAAGACTTTCTCTCGTAATCCTAATAATAGTTTCCTCTGATGGAGTACCGTCCACCAAAGTATTAGCTCTAAAATGGACGGCAGTAACCCATGCTTCAAGATTATTCAGGTTGCCATCGAATAAAGGCAAAGCATCGAGAGGGTCACGTGAAAAACTATATTGTCTCGGGGTTTGTTGTGGTCTATCAGTCGGTAAAGGACCGTTAGGATTTTGCATAGGTACAACATTAGCTTGGCTGACATTATTCACTAAGACATTGCTGGCATTGCTCAAAGGTAGTTGAGACATGATTTCAGAGAAATTACACAAAGACAATGAAAGCAAAGAATAACAAATAATGACAAAAATATGACACGAAAATTTACGTGATTTGAAAATATAGATGCTTAACTAACTCTGCATAAATAAATAGAAATTATAAGACACACTGAATGAGAAAAGAAAACTCACTGAAATTTACTTGGCAAAGATAAAGTAAATACTTTGAAAAATCAAGAAAGGGAAATATTACTGTAACTTGAATTAATTTCAAAAGAGAGCTGTCTTTACTCTCAATACAATAAACAGATTTGATAATAAAATTGTAAATCAAGACAAAAGTAATGAAATAAAATCAATAAATTCTATGCAATTGCAAATATGCTGGGAAAATAAATTTTCGAAAGATAAACTCAAAATAAAATAATAAGATAAGAAACAGGGCACTCAATTATTAATATAATGAGATTATTGCACTTATTTGTAATGTATCACTCTTTTGCAAATACTTATAAATTACTGAAAAATAGAGCACAAGAAAAACAGAGTACAAATTATGAAATAGAAAATAATCACTGCAGAACAAACAAAATCACAATTAATATAATTTGCAGAATTAGTCATTATGTCAATGGAAATTGTACACTCAGAAAATATAGCTTAGAAAGATTATGAAAACATCGAGAAATGATTGGTTTGAACACTTTAACTCTTAATCTCAAGAAGGTAAAACAAATTTTCTCAAAATAGAGCAGTGATAATAGTTTACTTTAGTAATTACACTAAGAGTGAATTTGTTCAAAGAAATTTCAATAACATGATTAAAAAAATGATACAAGAAACAGAACTGGGAATTCACTTACAAAGTTGCAGGAAACACAGATCAAACAACGAGGTTCACTCACTACACTGAATAAATTGTCTTGCAATATGGTCTTGTTTTGAAAAAAAATAATTAAATGTCTTGCTTGGCACACAAGATATGGTAGTATAGTCTGCAAAAGTTCAAACAAATGAGACACTGCATGTATAAAAAAGTTTAACACCAAAAAAAAAATGGTACACACAGAATGAAAATAATAATAGAGTAGTGAATGAATCAACACATAGAATTAGCAGAAAAAACACAGGAAAATGTAATGAAAATAAGTCAAGACACAAGAAAAATAATGGTACACAATAATGAAATAAGATAAATTGCGAAACACAAATCGGAAAAATAAACAGTTCACAAGGAGAGAATGATAGAGGAATTAACAAAATACTGCACACAATAGACAAATAATAATAAATGTATACATATAAAAAAATTAAACACAAATGTGAACAATAACACTACACTACTACACTGGGAAATACTTTCAGACCAACGAGTCACATGGAACACAGAAAGATAAAAAAATTTACACTAGGACACAAGAGTTTCTGAACAACAAAAAACATCACTATAGATATGGAAAATGTCTCAACACACGCAAATGTCTCTGTACAGGGTGTTGATTGGAGATCTGGAACAGACAAGTGTAGTGTGAGGGTGGTATGGGTGGTGCTGGAGTAACTCTTCACACTTCACAACGCGCAGAATCTCGATGAAAGCTAGCGCATACTGGACCACCTGCACACCTAGGCTTTCTAAAGGTGGCTCTCATTTGAAAGTTTCTCTTGACGCGGCGTGCAGCGGTAAAATAAGGATAATAGAACCCTATATATATGGTTAATTACGTCGGGCTTTATGTGGGAGGTGGTGGGTGGGTTAGCCCACTGGCTACTGCTGACTTCTCGCACACGGCTGATACCCCACACCAAGAATTCACGCCTGCTGGCCTAAGCCACAATTGTACCACAGAGATGGTGATTCTCACCATCACAGAGCAGTACAGCACATGGAGACAGTAACTTCAGGAGGATCTTACTTGGCTTACTTTTCTCGCAGCTGGGTTGTTAAGCTGGCTTAAGCCCTCGACACTGCCTAGGCTGGGATGGCCTGAATGCTTATAACTATGCACACAGCAGTAATGAAGCAGGCTGGGTGGTTGGCTTATGCTGGTCTAGGATCTCTCCCTTACAGACTGACTTAAGTGGCTTGGCTTAATTTGCAAAACCCTGATCTACTCCTCGATGATTAGCAAATACGCAAATAAGCCACTATGCACGAAGCAACTAACCAAGAAGCTCTCTAGACAAGGCTGGAGGATGCTGGCTTGGCTGTGGGTTAGCGTCCTATAGGCCTCGACATGGTCACACACAATGTCCTCCTGGTTTGGTAGAAGTAATCTCTTTATATCTGCGTAATCTTCACAATCACATCCCACCACTGCCACCATTTGTCGTGGGGGTTCCTCAGGAGATATTTGGAGTAAGAAATACACACGTTGGATGTCTTGGAGGCGTATAATTAAGAGAGTCTTGAGGGGAGCCCAGGCCTGCCTGTCGAGTCTGCTATGCCTAGCGTGGAACTGAGAGTGAGGCCTCAAGGCTACAGCTCACGTGTGTGGGTCTCGTGACGTCATGGCTAGCAAGGGACCCTTACTATAAAGTAGCTGGGATGGGTCTATCTATACAAGTGTACTACACAAGTAACACCGTAGACACTTTGAGAAAGCTTCAACGGGAAGAGGACCGGGATTATCAAAAATGACTCTTCTCACCTGATCCAAACTTTCTGGGTTTGTGTATTTTGCTAAAACGGAGGTTTACATAGTTACTGGGTTGCGTAAGTATATATCTGTCATTTTTTAACACTATAGTGTTTTACACACAGAAAGGTTCAGATTGGTTTTGAACTATGTAGGCGCCAATTTGCTCAGTTTTATTTGCTATACTCCGCAAAGGTACAGTGATTCTTCCATGTATTCTCTGAGGTAACTTGAGAACTTGCTTTTTGATTGTCTTCAAACATTCAACACTGGTCTATCCTGATTGCAGGATCTAGACTGCTATTCAAGTGACAATTTGTTCATTTTAATATACATGTGCGGTATTTTTTTCTGAGAAATTACCTAAGAATACATCTTCTGAATGGTCTCAAACTCAAGACTCTCATGTATATTTTATTTAAGGAACTGCACTATACTTTTAGTCTGGGTAACGACAAGTTTGCTAATTTTGTAATAAAAAGTTTAAATAATTTATTTCTGCTTGATAACCGTGAAATGTCTTTTCTAATTGGCTTAAAACTTTGTGGTGGTGCAGTTTTCTTACAGAATGTTTCACATTGTTATTGGTGGTGTAAATCCCCATTTCCAATATTTGCAATATCGGTTTCTGTGTGATACTTAGAGAATATCTCTTTTGATGACTTCAGGTTATGATAGTTATTCCAGTGTGTTAGGGCCAATTTGCCTAATTTTATTGGGTATCTCTAGAAGGAAATACCTGGAGTATACATGGAGAGGGTTTAATGGGTCAACGACCCTGCGGCCCGGTATGTGACCAGGCCTCTAGTAATCGAAATATATTTTTTATTCCTTCAAGTTAAAGTATTCATCTTGCGATCAACTTCAAACCTTGAATTTTAATGTGTCCCACTTAGAGAAAAATTTTGATTCGCAATTTGTAAATTTTATTGAACTACATAATCACAATATTGGTGCTTGGGATAACATGAGAATGCCTCCTTTGAACGGCATTTGACTTTCACTACCTATGTATCTGGTTTAGAGAAAGATTCGGATTGTTATTAGGTTATGTTAGTGATAATATTAATTCCATTTTTTACACTTATGCAGTTCAGTGTTACCAGTTGTGCCAGATCTGTCTCTGGCTGGTTTTCAAAATATAATAAAATCTTACCCTATTATTGCGCAATGAAATTTTCCAAACTTACTTTAGTTTCCCTTTTTAAAGAAACGTACAATTTTTTTTTTTTTTTAATAATTTTTTTTTCGTACACTATAACTATGAAACGAAAACCTAATAATAATATTGAAAGCGTATTTTTTGCTGAGATTTGATCAATTTTATGAAGTAGCCATCTTGAACCTGTTAAGCTAAATTTCCATTGTCGCTGAGAAGTGAGCTCACATTGTGAACCCCCTGACCAGGGTAGTCACATTATTCAATGTATTCCTGAAAAACATTAACTATTGAGTTATAGATAAAATATATAATTTATATAATTCCACAGTGCCAAAGCACGGCTCAGTGCTTTGCAATGTTTGTTGAACACGAGGCTTAAATAAGTATTATAATGAATACACACAAAGGTGACTAAATGGAGGGGAAGAACGTCACAGAAAAATATAACTTGAAGCTTTTGGTTCTGGCGTCAGTCTATTGTTCCTTTGTATCTCACCTCAAACACACTGGTACAATCACGTCCACACATTTAGCAGAAGTCTTTTTACTCTTTGTTTTTCCAACGACGAAACATCAGGGTTATGATCCTCAGATGAGAATTAAAAGAGAACAATCTTTAATATGTGGCCTCGAAAACCGTATTCACTGGTCTTTGAAAATTTATTAGGGTCATTGGAAACAAGAATCCAACTGAACTAGGCTCCCACGTCGCTAGGCTAATATGTTCCCTCAATATTCATGAGAGGGTGGGAAGGAAAGATGTAGTCTGGTGCTACGATCCTTCCTATCAGTACCTAAAACACTTCCGACAGGCTGTGTGGCAAGGTGAGTTGCTGTCATGGTATTGGTAAAAGACTGCCAGAAGTTGTGTCGAGTTAGATAGCACAGCGTTGCAGAATAATCGCCTCCAGCTTTTTCTTATTCCCTCACCAAAGCCATCACAGCCCGCTGAATATAAACTCTCCCAAAATACTCAGTATCATTTTTGTAATCCAGTTATACTATAAATTACGATGTCACCACATCTATTGACAAAACAACTAGTTGCTATCACACGGTTGTCGGCAGTCTACTGAAATCGTGTCTAACGACGCCTCGTTTAAGGAAATTTCTCGATTGCTTGAAATCACCAGAATCTAAGATAGCAACCCACCTAGCTTTACCTTAAATAAGATTTATTTTATTTATATATTAGATTAGGCAGAAATCAACAAACTGTACTGCATGCGAAAACACCTTTTATATGGAGGAGAGGTTGAAGGAAAGTATCGCTAACTAAAACAAAAACCCTAACAATTTTTTCAATGTAAATGCATCTTAACAGTGTTATTAAAAAATTATATATCTTATATAGCGGAAAAATTAATAAAATTTTAGTTTCTCACACGATCGTGCACAGTTGCAACTTGTTGAAACACACTGTCGTTAATTTCAAGGCTTGTTTACAAAATATTTCATTCGAAGTTTGATTATAATCAATCACAGTTCAACAGATAATGTCACAAAGTAATTCACAGTTCACATCCCTAGTCTATTACAAGCCTCACAACACAAACTATCAATTACAAAGAAAATCACTAATGCTTAGGTAACCTGTTATTGAATCTCACGATTATAGTCTCTCGCTTTCTGTTTTGTTGGTTCCTCACTACGCTCATGATGATAGTAATAATAACTCTGATATTTAGTGAGCCAAGTGACTGTGTAGGTCACAGCGCTCGTACCGATAAAACATAAATTTTCATCACACACACACACACACACACACACACACACACACACACACACACACACACACACACACACACACACTAAACTACAAAAGAGGAGACTACAAAGGAATTTCCTGCACAAGGTTCAGTGGGACAGAGAACTGGTAGGGAAATCAGCAAATGAAATGAAGGGACATATGACAACAAAATGCACGGAAGCAGAGGAGACGTTCGAAACCAAGGGCAACAGAAATAATGAGAAGGCCAGGGCGAGCCCTTGGTTCACCCAAAGGTGTAGAGAGGCCAAAACTCAATGCGCTAGAGAATGGAAGAAATATAGAAGGAAATGAACCTAGGAAAATAAGATTAGTCGAAGAGCCAGAAATGAATATGCACAGGTAAGGAGGGAGGCCCAGCGACAATACGAAAATGACACAGCAGCGAAATCCAAGTTTAACCCCGCCCGTGGTATGGTTTAATGCGAGTGGGCTTCCTATAAACTGAAAATTAAAATTTATCGTTATTTTTGGTGATGAGCTCATCAAGGAATGGTAGTTGATTGTTTTCCATTCAACTTTGAACTGTATAGAAGTAACAAGATGGTTGAGATTCTCAAAAAATGCGTCAAAACTTGCCCAGCTGTCGACCCATATCGTAAAAACCTCATCAACGTATCAGATCATGTGTGCTGTTTGATGCTGGGAAGAAGGATAGTTTCATAGTATACCATGTATAGATTAGCGAGTATGAGAAAGAG
Source organism: Cherax destructor (assembly GCA_009830355.1). NCBI lineage: Eukaryota > Metazoa > Arthropoda > Malacostraca > Decapoda > Parastacidae > Cherax > Cherax destructor. The sequence goes on along the minus strand of WNWK01010802.1, from coordinate 33,496 downwards.
TGGGCTTTCCATACTGCAACATAGTTTACATAGTCGGTACACTACTAACAAAAGGGGTTAATATCTGCAGTAACACTCATAAGATTGCGAAAGAAATCAGAAGGAAGAGGAAATATCCTCTCTTAGAAAACCATGAATGTCAGAGGAACCCATATGTTTTAAGGAGGCCGTGGCCACACTTTCAATGAAGTCCTGAGAGTGACGGAGGAATGCAAGAGAAAAAGAGCCAAGCAAATGAGATTCAAATACAGATATCATAGTCAGCCTGGATGATCATTAAATGAATGTGACTGACCTGACTAGGTTAAGGCATGGGCTTAAGCCGGTGGGAGAATTGGATCTGCCTCGCATGGGCCAGTAGGCCTGCTGCAGTGTTCTTTCATTCTTGTGTTCTTATTTTAGTATTGTTCTATAATCCTGCCAGCTGCCCCTGTGGACCCTGTCGCTAAGATAACTAGTGATGGCTGACTTGTTTGTTACTGCCTGACTGTGACCGACTTACTGACTGCCACCGTCTGACTGGGAATGTTTCACTGTCATCGTCTAATTGTCTCAGTAATTGTCTCACTGTAACTGTGGTTATCTCACTTCCACTGACTTACATGGACTCAGTCTCACTAAATCTCACTCTCATTAATTCTCCCTGCAACGTTTTCGCTCTCTCATTTTCAGTCACTATTTCACTGGGATTGCCAAAAAAAAAAAAAAAAAAACTACGAAAAGAAAGTTAAGACGGTTTGGTCTGTGCTGGACTTTTATCAAGTCACAACTGGTTGTGATTGTCTCGTCCACTGTCGCTATCTGGAGGAACCCATTTGACTGTTTTAACAACAGTGAAATATTGTCGATTAAGAGGATGGGCTACTGGCTGTGATTGTCTGTGTGTCTCAGTGACTGTCACTCGGGATCTAATTCTCTTATTGATTGTTACTCTATCTATGAATGTCTCATTAACTCTCACTATCTGTAACTCACTAGCTGTTCATTGGACATACAATTTTTTTAAATAATTTTGATATGAAGTTTAGAATAAGATTGACTGCTATAAAAGATGTCACCAATGTTGTCTTTAATTTTCATTATCTCTGTACAAAAGTTTATTTTAGCATCATTTATGTTTATTATATGTAATGTGCAGCTTTTCTTAATACCGTGCTGCATATTGTGCAGTAAAGCTTTGATTGTTTGCTTGCTTGATTGTGTCAGTCGGTGCATGAACTATTGGAGAGAAAAGTTCCCCCGACCCTCTATGCTGGGGACACACGTGTTTATTACGTCTGGCGTCCCAGACGTAATAAACAGAAGAGTGAAGTCTGCTTTCATAAATGAATTACTGCAGCTCGTAAGGACAATGGTGACTAGCTGACATAATTACCGGTATTTTCTGTTTCTATTTACAAGCAGATTTTTATGTTCTCATATATATTAGGTGGTTTAGATAATGATATGGGTTTTGTAGAACGCGTTTATGTTCCTGGTTTTGATTAATCATTTATGTTTACAGACTTCTCGACATTACAGTTTCATAGACATACATTTATATAACAAGTGTGATCAGATTTAGAGGTGAATGCGCAATCCAGCCTTTTGAATAACCATTCGCTAATGAATCCAATTATGGTTGTTTTTAAAGTATTTATTACTAAACCTTCATTATACTTCCTACCTTGCCTACCATGGAGTGTAAAAGTTAAATGTATTGCAAAATAGATTCAAATGGCAATTTTGTATGAGTAATGTCAGATCCAGGTATTAATTCAGAGTGTGAGACAACACCTGCCACGTGAGACAAGACCTGCCACGTGAGACAACACCTGCCACGTGAGACAACACCTGCCACGTGAGACAACACCTGCCACGTGAGACAACACCTGCCACGTCTATCTTATGGATTGTAGGCAAATCAAAATTGCCCAGCAAGGGGGCATTATCTGGAAGAGGGAGAGTGGCTTCTCTTCTAAAGACAACACTCGCTAACTCCTCATATCACAGGACTCTGTGTATACATGGGACATAACTCATAAATCGAATTTAAATAGCCGACACATTGCTAAAAGGAAGCTAGAATACAGGTTTTTGTCCTCCTTCGATTGCCGGAAAGTGACCCTTAAGGGATCACCTTCCGGCAACACTTAAGGGATCACCTTCCGGCAACCCTTAAGGGATCACCTTCCGGAAACCCTTAAGGGATCACCTTCCGGCAACCCTTAAGGGATCACCTTCCGGCAACCCTTAAGGGGTCACCTTCCTGACAATTGTGTTGGAGAGGTCTGAGCAAAAAACTGCAAGTAGCCTCTCACGTGCTTTCAGCATTGTATGGAGAGGAAGCATGGACACAGGGGTCGTCCCACAGCTGCTAAAAACAACAGACTTAGCCCCACTCCACAAAGGTGGCAGTAAAGCAATTGCAAAGAACTACAGACCGATAGCGCTAACATCCTATATCATAAAAATGTTTGAAAGGGTTCTAAGAAGCAAGATCGCCAACCACCTACTGTAGATACCCATCAACTACTCAACCCAAGGCAATATGGGTTTAGAGCAGGTCGCTCCTGCCTGTCCCAGCTCCTGGACCACTATGACAAGGTCCTGGATGCTTTAGAGGATAAACAAAATGCAGATGTAGTGTATACAGACTTTGAGAAAGCCTTCGACAAGTGCGACCACGGTGTAATAGGGCACAAAATGCGTGATAAAGGAATAACAGGAAAATTTGGTATATGGATCTATAACTTCCTAATAGAATACAAAGAGTAATAGTAAGCAGAGTAAAGTCTGAGGCGGCTACAGTGAAAAGCTCTGTCCCACAAGGCACAGTACTCGCTCCCATCCTGTTCCTCATCCTCATATCTGACATAGACAGAGATGTAAGCCATAGCTTCGTGTCTTCTTTTTCAGATGACACCTGAATTGCCATGCCAGTGACCTCCATCGAGGACATAGCTAGACTCCAGCAGACATCAATTAATACACAAATAACCCACACATAGGAGAGAGCAGCTTATAACGACCGCTGAAAACAATATGAAGTTCAGTGAAGAGAAATTTCAACTACTTAGATATGGAAAACTTGAGGAAATTAAAACTGTATCAGGATAGACAACAAATTCTAACCACACAATAGAGCGATAAACTAATGTGAAGGACCTGGGAGTGATAATGTCAGAGTATCTCGCCTTCAAAGCCCACAACAATGTAACTACCTCACCTGCTAGAAAAATGATAGGATGGATAATGAGAACCTTCAAAACTAGGGACGCCAAGCCCATGATGATTCTCTTCAAATCGCTTGTTCTCTCTAGGCTGGAATACTGCTGTACAATAACTACCTCCTTCAAGGTTGGCGACATTGCTGATCTGGAGAATGTACAGATAACTTGCACCTCACACATAAGTACGATAAGGCATCTAAATTACTGGGAACGGTTGAAGTCCCTTGATTTTTATTCCGTAGAACGCAGGCGAGAGAGATAAATGATAATATACACTTGGAAAATCCTAGAGGGATTAGTACAAAACTTGCACACGAAAATCACTCCCTATGAAAGTAAAAAACTCGACAGGAGATGCAACATTCACCCAATGCAAAATAGGGGTGCCAAGTGTACACTAAGAGACAACACAATAAGTGTCAGGGACCCAACACTGTTCAACTGCCTTCCAGCATACATAAGGGGGATTACCAATAGACCCTTGGCTGTCTTCAAGAAGACGCTGGACAGGCACCTAAAGTCAGTACCTGATCAGCGGGGCTGTGGTTCTTACGTCGGTTTACGTGCGGCCAGTAGTAACAGCCTGGTTCATCAGACCCTAATCCACCATGAGGCCTGATCTCAGACCGGACCGCAGGGGCGTTGGCCCCCGAAAACCCTTTCCAGGTACACTCTAGGTATACATTAACCAATGTGTCAGTGGTACCTGCAACAGTAAGGTCCAAGCTCTCTACACTGATCTCATGGAAATCAGTTTCGGGAATAAGTAAATGGTTATAAGAGTCCTCTTATAATACCACTAATAATACTGACTCGGTTACCTCGCTGTCAGCTGATCGCTGTGTTGATGTTGAACAAGCATCAGAAATCCGTTTATTTCAAAAGACTCAATCTGTAAATGACGATCCGTGAGGGATTCAGAGTGAGTGAGTGAGGTGAGTGAGTGAGTGAGTGAGTGAGTGAGTGAGTGAGTGAGTGAGGTAGCAATAATAATCATAACCATTATTATAAGCGGAAAGCAGCTGCACATGTCAGTTGTTCACCCATTCTTCTCTAGCAATAGTTGATCAGAATTGAATAAGCCGTTCTGAAAATATTAACGAAAACCTTGGACGGTATCAGTAACCTGTGACTGCCATACGGACGGCTCTGGCACCAAGCTGTGCGGTACTCAAGTGTTCACTCAACTCAGGAAATTTCAAAGACACTATAAATCGCAAGTTTTCAATATTTTTTTCTATTTTCATTTGTTTTAAAATTCATTATAATCCTAGGACAAAAATATTTTATTTATTTTTTTTCGAAAACCACAATTTAATAAAATTAGCAAAGAATAGCGAATTGGCACCCAAGCAGCTCAAAAGTAATTGAAATATATTTCTTATTAAGATACACCACCATGCAGGGTTTGAAGCTGATCTGAAGAGACATTCACTAGTTATTATATGGAAAACCATTTGCTTTATAAAACTAGCAAACTGAAATTTACACAGCTCAGACCCCAGTGGGTTTGTTTATCACACAGTTTTAATAAAGGCACCCATGTTCTGGGTATTATGGGGAGTGATGGAGGATTGAAATAATACTGGCACTTGCTGTGGTAGCTTATATTGTAGAGACATAGTATTAGGATCCGCCAAGCCAAGGCCCTGCCTCTGTGATGTCCCGCCTTCGACTGACTCCCACACAGAGACGTGCTGGGAAATATGAATTTGAAGGAGTCACAAGGAACACACACTGCCAACCCTCATACTGACTGCGACATTAATGTATTATATTACATTAATACATATGGCAGTACTAATAGCATTAACAATATTTTAACAGTATGAACACCAATGGTAAAAGTTTGAAGCCGATGAGGAAATTTTTAAATTTTCACCTAAGATGTATTAGCCATTAAATTTAGAAGCCGTTCAGAAGAGGTAAACTGTCTATTATTTAATGTGATTTATCGGGAATAAAAATTTCACTCTTTTTTTTTTTTACATAGAAAATAGTCAGATGTGCACCGACACATCTGAGTTTCACTCTCCTTCGTTGTCGCATTTTCTTTTTGACACCTTTTGTGAAGGTTTCAAGCTTAGCCACTGAGGATTTTGGAAGTGGGTTCGATAACTTTGGTTATAGAGCACATGAACGTGCCAATTGGTCTTATTACTGTTCATAAGTATAGAATATTTGAAACCGATTGTACGAGACGTTCTCAAGTTATGAGAAAAATAAAATCGAAAAATAGGGGGAAGAAAAAATATCAGGCAACCTTTTAATGGCACCTCTTCAGGAAAACCTAATAAGCATTATTCATGATATATCCAAATAATTTTAAAGATAAATATAAGTTTTAAATTGGCACATGGGAGTACATAGGAAAATTAGGTAACAGAAGACTTTCAAGTCCACACCGAGGGTATCAGCTGAGAAGAACTACCTACTTCCATATTGATTAAGAACTGTCGTGATTTATGTATAGAATGTGCATGAGATGAGGATAGAGAAGCTGAAGGCTCTCTCTCCACCCTCCGGTCACTGCTGGAATGAAAAGCAGAGGGAGGGTTAAAAATACAATACATTATTCAAAAGAAGAATATTATTATAATCATGGGGGAGCGCTAAACCCGTAGGATTATACAGCGCCTGTGTGGGGGATGGAAGGTATTCAGGCTCATTTCAGGGATCCGGAGCACAGATCCAATTAGCCTAGATCAAGAGCCCCTCACCAGCGTCAAGGAACCTCCCTTGAGGCGAAAAGAAGAATAAAATTTACAGAAGAGATGAACCTGGGTCGAAGACGTTGGCCACAACGTCTTTCTAAATTAACACTGTTTCTGTGTCACTACTTGTGTTACTCCACTCCCATTCACAGAACTGTTGTGTCCCAGAGGTTTTTCCATCAGCTCAACACTAATAACAGTTGGTTACCTCGCTGTCAGCTGATCGTTCTGGTGCAGTTCTTGTACAACATCAGATATCCGTTTATTTCAGTAGGTTTAGGTGAGTGAGGTAGCAATAATGATCGTAACCATTATTTTTAAAAGGATGGATCAGTTAGCCAGCGGAAGACCTCAGTCAGATGACCAAAAGCTTCAGCTGTGGGTCATATCATATGACTAAAACCCGCGTTAGGAAAAACTTGTCCTGTTTTCTAACAAACCTTGCATAACCTGACCTGAGGTAGCAAGTGTTCAAAACAAAATCTCGCTCCCATCCTTCCTCACCATAACCTTCCTGGTCACTAAACGTTTGAATGATTCTATACATTCAACTTACTCTAAACTTAATATAAAAGGTAAAAAATTATATATATATATATATATATATATATATGTCGTGCCGATTAGGTAAAACTTGCGATTTTGGCTTAAATAGCAACGCTCATCTTGCCATATAAGACAAGCGAAAATTTGAGTATGCAATAATTTCGCAAAAATCATTCTGAACCTAATTTCATTTTGTTTGTTTATTATTAAATTATTGTTAACGTATCTAAAATATATTTAGTTGGGTTAGGCTAAATTAAATTGCGCTTGTTGTAATAAGGTTAGGTAGGTTTTCAAAGTTTCTCTTGGTACAAAATCATATATTTTTACATTAACATAAATGAAAAAAATATATCTTCAAACGTATAAGAGAAAATTTTAGAAAGAACTTAATTTTAAATGAGTTCTTGCTAATTGACCAGTTTTACCTAATCGGCACGATATATATATATATATATTATATATATATATATATATATATATATATATATATAGAAGAGAGAGAGAGAGAGGGAGAGAGAGAGAGAGAGAGAGGGAGAGAGAGAGAGAGAGAGAGAACGCAGTCAAGATTCCCAGGCAGCGCGCTCTTATCCACTCAGCTACGAATGCCACATAAGCTGTGGCTAAGAGCGCTCCCTGTAAATGGTGTCCGTCTCAGTAGCAGTATCGAGTCCTGGTGACTGCGATCTTTCTCTGTATATACCCGCTTGTTTCTGGGTGGTGCATTGATATATATATATATATATATATATATATATATATATATATATATATATATATATATATATATATATATATATATATATATATATATATATATATCAAGTGCAGAGGTCTGATGGAAGTCAAAAGCGTCCTGATGGAGCCACTATGCTACCCTGGAAGGACGGTAAGCAGATTGCTTGGGACTACACCTGTGCTGCCACAATGGCAGACACCTACTTGCAATACTCCGTAGCCGAAGGGGGTGGAGCTGCCAGCCACAGGGAGACCCAGAAGACTCGCAAATATGAAGGCCTTTCCCCTTGCTACAACTTCATCCCAATAGGGTCGGAGACCCTTGGAGCATGGAGCAAGTGTGCTCTAAAGTTTCTCAAAGAGCTGGGTGAAAAACTCATCATAGAAACCAAGGACCACAGGGCGACCAGCTTCCTCTTTCAGGGACTCAGTGTTGCGATCCAGAGGGAAAATGCCTGCAGCATTCTGGGCACGCGGCCCACTGCCGGGGAGCTGGACGAAGTATTTGACATGTAGCTCTGAGTTGTTATCTATGTTGTTTTACTCCCTATTGTATTCTTGTCAATGAATTTTGTCAAGGTATTTTGTCAATGTATTTTGTCTTGAAATAAAGTTTATATATATATGTATATATAGAATGAAAAGATGGGGTGGTAGGGGAAGTGGAATATTCAAATGGCTTCAGGAAGAAATCCAAATATTCTTCCTTGAAGCCTTTTTATCCACTTCTCCGAGGCTATGGGTCCTACAATTTGCACCAGAGGTGGACCCCATCATATATATATATATATATATATATATATATATATATATATATATATATATATATATATATATATATATATATATATATATATATTAAACAGTGCACAGGGTATTCCCTAAGTTTAGAAACATAGGGTAACAAAGTATGTAGCACCAACCCGCCTAATACCATTTACTGTGTACTCTTTAACTAGATATGTCATCTACATTCGTGTATCAGTAGTAGTAAGTATGTAAGTTTATTTAGGTGACTCTCCCCCTCAAAAAAAAAAAAAAAAAGTGTCTTATATCCATTGGGGTCCTTGTAATAGTATCTTATTATTGAAAGCCTAGCTGTGTTACAGTAGATATCAGTCAGTAAAAAGAGATACAATAGGAATAAAGTGAAATTAGTTACATGAACATTAGAGAGAGAAACAGTTTACAGTAATAGGTACACGAATGTTAACTTCCTTTCTGTAGCTTCATTCATTTGGTACCTTTTAGTTCTCTTCCTGTACTCGCTCATGCTAAGACTGACTTTGAAATGTAAAGGTAATCCGTTGTACTCTTTTTTTTTTTTGGCTGTATTATTAAAGGTGTTTGAAGCCTGTCCACTTTCTGCAGGTACTACAAAATTGTGTTCACTTTTTCTAGTACCATACTAGTTTTGGTTCCTATTCATGATAAACTTGGCAGCAAGATATTCTGGACACTGCTTGTGAGCAATTTTATAAACATGATTTAGTTTCAGTTGCTTTACTCTGTCCTCTGCATTCAGCATATCCGGTCGTTGTAATTCATCGTGGCCTACATGCTCTCTTGGACCCAAGTCCGGAATGAATCTCACTATTTTGTTCTGGGTGATTTGTAGTCTGTCTTTCATTATTTTTGTTAAAGCAGAGTACCATGAACAACAAGAATAATCTATATGACATTGTATAAGAGTTAGACATGGGGTTCTGAGCCTCAGAAAGCAGACATTGTGCCTGTCTATAGAGGAACTATAGCCTGGTATTCGCATTTATTAACTACATTGTTCCCAATTAATTCTCCTGACATGTTTGGGTCAAAGGGAATTTCACGATATTTCACCAATGGGTGAAGTGATGGGTTCCCCATTATACTGGACATTAAAGGTGTTTACCCTTTCCAGTTCACTTTTTGTGCCAAAGAATATGGCTTCCGTTTTCACGAGGTGTAGCAATATAGTTTGTTGTCTGCTAACCATTTGCGGCAGGACTCTAGTTTTAGTGGTAGTACATTAGCTATATCTTGTGGGTCTTTACCTCAGACTAATAGAACACTCACTGTCGTCTGCATACAACAGAAGGTTGCACTTGACACTGATGGGCATGTCATTCACATAACATAAAAATTGTAAAGGGCACAGAATACTATCATGGGAAATCACACATACTATCGGCACAGGTTCTGATTATGTATTATTGATCTTGACAATTTGTTTCTTGTTGCTCAGGTAGGACTTAAATTTGTCTACAGAACCTATGCCGATAGCTTGTAGTTTCTTACATAATATGTTATTTTTAACTGTATCGAAGACCTTTTGCAAGTCTAAGGTCACCATACCTTTAAGATTCCCTAACGACAATGGAGTTCTCAGGTCTTCCATCAGATTTATTAGGGAGGTATCTGTCGAGTATGATCTCCCGAAACCTGTTTGTCATTAAGATACCTTGACAGTACACCGCCTTCTCTAGAATTTTGAACAACACACTGAGTATACTAACAGGCCTATAGATGCTGACGTCAGACCTACTGTGTTTCTTGAAGATGGGAGTAACTCGGGCTTCCTTGAACTACTCTGGCACTGTACTGGTAGTGATGGACAGATTATGTGCGCAATGGGGACTGGCAGTTCAGAGGCACCATGTTTTAGGAACTTAGCAGGGATGTTATCTGGCTCGGTGCTTTTAGTTGAGTTTAACTTAGTTCTTTTCGTACGAATTCATGAGATACACAACTGTCTGAGGTGACGCCTTTATTATTAGTATACCTGGAGAGGGTTTCGGGGGTCAACACCCCCGCGGCCCGGTCAAGTAAGTTTTAAACTTATTGGAGTCTGTGTTAAAAGTATTCGATGCAACCGGTAGTTTACTTACTAATGTTGAGGCAAGAGTTGTGTAGAATAAATTGAAACAATTTTCCACTTTATTTGTTTCATGACATATCTTTCTATCGATATTTAGCACTGTGTTAGATCTATCTACGTGTTTATGGCTATACCCCAGCTCTTTTAGTTGTCGCCAGAGTTTTCTGAGGCTGTTCTTGCATTCTTCGCTCCCTTTATAAGCCACTGCACTCTATTCCCTACCATTTGAAATTCATGTAGCGCTCCAACATCTTGACTGTTTGCCCTAAATATATTTAGTAACTGATTCGTGAATTTGATATTATCTAATATCTCAACAGTTATCCAGGGTCAGTTCTTCGTTTAATCCTTACCTCTTTAACTGGTGCAGTATTGTCAAAGATGGCAGTGGACATGGTTTTGAATTTTTCCAAGGCATTATTTACGTCCGTGCAACTTGTTATCACTGACCAGTCGCAATAGTGTAGCCTACCTATCAGTGTTTCTTTACTGCACCTTCTAGTTGACCTCATTTTTATTGTCCTGAGCAGGCCTGTCCATTCTCTAATGATTTCCCTGGTGGAAAAAGTGATAAAATCATTACTAAGACCTGTGGTAATGACGCTTGACTGACTAAAGTTTTCAGAGCAGTTAGAAAGTATTCGGTTTAGTATGGTGACTGAGAACTGTGTGATCCGGGTCGGTTAATTAATTACCGTATTTCCTGCTATATAAGGAACGATTTTTCCCAACAAAATCTTGGAAAATCAGCCTGCGCCTTATATGCTCAAGATCAGGGTCAAGGTTACGCTTAGCAATTGTTTACTAACATTACGTTACAACTGCTTGGAAACCGTGCCAGCAAACAGCCGACATATGTCGGAAAATACGGTAGTTGAGTGTATCTATTTAATCTTAGAAGTTGCTTATTCCTGTTGCATAGCTCGTTATTTTGCTGTTGATAACAGATATTGAAGTCTCAGAGTATTATTGTTGCACAATTGTGATCAATTCTGGTCATGACTCTCGAAAAAAAAATTCTTTAACAGCAACACCTCGAACCATAGAATCTCCAGTTTATTGTTATACAAGTCGGGTCTGAACAGAGTGTAACAGACAAGTGAACTAGCAGCAGCAACACTCACAGCAAGAGGCATTCTTGAGCTTCCCCAGCGCTCGGACGTAATGTCCAAAGCTGGGGGTGACTCCAAAAGGATCCTGTAGTGCTTGCTGCCTTTGCACCTCCTGACATCGTCTGCTGCTATACAGCTGCCATACCCTTCGAGCCCAGTGTGAGCGGGATTTGAGGCAGCCCAAGGTGCCACAAGTACCTCCTCTCATGGCAGACATTGGGCTGAGACACTCCCGCGAGCCAAGGCAGGGCCACCACTTGGAAAAGGCCCGTGCCGGGCGAATATACCGGCGAATCTACGAAGAAGAAGTCGGGTCTTGGGTTGTAAACTGATTCACTTCTCACGTAAGCACATATTCCACCACCCTGTCTATATCTGCTCAAGCGTTGTATATTGTAACCTTCTATTTCAACTTCATCGCCAGTCACCGTCTCATCTAACTAGGATTCGGAGATGGATATAACTGCCACCTTAGTCTTGTTTACTGGAATCCTAATTTCTGACATTTTGGGTAAAAGTGACCTAGCATTGAACACGTTCTGTGAATTAAAGCCTTTATTATTGCCGTAATATTCATTTTTTCGTATGGTTCCAGACTTAGGGGAGTATTCAGCAATGTCTAAGTCATATCACTGTTACAATATTGACTCCTATCAGTGAATTATTATTAACGTCCAGATGTACTCTACGCGAGACATGCTGGCCACCCAGCTGTCACTCGTCCAGCATCCCGGCCACCCACTCCAACACATCACCCTGGGTACCCACTCCCACCCACCCATAACCCTGGCCGCCCACCCAACACCCTGGCCACCCAGATGTTACGTACCCAGCAACTAAAGTGAACCGTCGCAGTTGTCCTTCTCAGCATTGTAAATAAGGAAGTAATTTATTCCATTTTTTTTTATTACAAGCAGGTCACATTTTCGTTAATAATCATCAAAGATTTCAACAGAACACTGAGAGGTGATTGTGACGAGAGATGCTGGGTCATGTCAGGTCTTTGCTTAAACGAATTACAAAATAGACATGTTGATAAATGAGAAACTTGTGCAAAATTTGGGTATTTGTTCTGGGACCATTTTGCCAGCCAGTACTTTAAACAGTCCAATGTAGAGAAGAACGATGAAAGATGAGGAGTAATTTGAGGTAATTAGTCCCTCGAGATGGAGTCGATGTGACCAGTCCATTGATCTTGATCAAAATACAGCATATGCAGACAGGTGAGGTGAAGCGGTGATGGGCGGAGTTAAAAAATTCACTAGTGGAAGTAGGTCATACTTTAAGGTTAGGCAAGCATTGAAGAATTCACTGCATCAACATTCCACAAGTGGATGTTGTCACTGGTGACGCCAACTACCCTGCTTCACCTCACCTGCAAGCGCTATATATGCTGTATTGTTCTCAAGATTGATGGAGTGAACACATCATTGATGGAGTGAACACATCGACTCCAGGCTTCCATGCTGAGGGACTGATTACCTCAAACTACTACTCATTTTCCACAGTTCTTCTCTGTAATGGACTGAAGAAGGCACTGGCTGCTAAACGTTTCCAGAATGAAAATACCTAAATGCAGGACATGTGTCTCATTTATCACCTTGTCGGTTCTAAACCATTTATACAACAAGTGGTGATAAAAGTATTGGTGGTAGTAAAGTAGTAGTAGTAGTGGTAGTATAGTAGTAGTAGTGGTGGAAGTATAGTAGTAGTAGTGGTAGTATAGTAGAAGTGATAGTCTGTATATATTTGCACATTGCACATAGAATGCGTTTATGTTCATGTGGTGGGAACATACATTAATCCAAAACCATTTTACTGAACATACAACATTTTTCATTTTTTTTAGTGCTCTTTTACTGTTGTGAAGCTGGTTCATAGAAGGATCGTGGTAGTGGGAGGAATGTAGGTGGTGGGAGGAGTGTAGGTGGTGGGAGGAATGTAGGTGGTGGGAGGAATATAAGTGGTGGGAGGAATGTAGGTGGTGGGAGGAATGTAGGTGGTGGGAGGAATGTAGGTGGTGGGAGGAATGTAGGTGGTGGGAGGAGTGTTACGAATGACAGAATCTTATAATAACAACGTCCGTAATGCCAACGTATCTTCGTAATTCATATAAGTAAAGTTAGATATGTATAAATTATTACTGGATTAATTAAATGTTTTACCATCAACTGGAGCTGCAATAATGAGTATCAGCTTAAGTAATTTGTGTGCATATATATTTTATTAGATAAGAATGAACTTTTCTTAGGTTTATTAATTTTATTTTTTACTAGCTAATTAGCAGATATAATATCAAGTCTCGATACTCAACAGTCCCGGTGACCTGCGCCTCAATGAACGCGACTGGAATAGTACAGAGTGCGGCATAAGTTAATGCGGTTAAATATTAATGATGGAGATCTGAAGGGAATGATAAGGTGCATTTGTAAGTCAGCATATTGAACTAATGTCTAATTTTGTTTTAAATAAATGTAAGTTAGGACATAAACAGCCCAGATTCAATTCAGATCTTTCAAAGATGCCAAAGAGACCAATATCATATATGACACAAGCTGCCTTATCAAGCTATCAATATGGAAAGCTTGAAGCTAATTAGATGTGACACTCAGAAATTATCGCATCAAAAGCAGTATTTAAATTTGTCCTAATTTCTTCCAAAGAACATAGGACCTACAAAGGCCAAAATCAACCAGCTATTAAGAGAGTACAGTAAGTTTTATGTAAGCTTAGTGTACAAAAACACAAATTTTTAATAATGGTCTTACGTACACAGATTTGAAAGGCACATGAAAGTATATTATGTTGATTTAACCTACGATAAAAGTATGAAGTTAAACACTATGAATTATTTCTGATCAGAAGAAACATTCCCCATTTGTTTCACAGAAACCAGTTTGATTTAAAAACATTTGTACATAACTTACACAACCTAACATTAAAAGATTGTTTGCTTTGAGGAAAACACAACACTAAAAGGTTTAAAGCTGACCAGAAGAGGCGTTTTCCTCTTTACTACAGATAATACAACAAAATATGTATCTATACAACCTAAACCCATGAAACGTTTCATTTGTTGCATACTCTGCATCAGCCATTAAAGAGTGATGCCTTTAGCAATTGTTATATTTTAATAAGAGGAAAGCGCCAAAGTGGAAAGGGAAGTACAGTGGTGCCTCTACTTACGAGCTTAATCAGTTCCAGTCGGCTATTCAAGTGCCGATACCGAAGAAATTTGTTCCCATAAGAAATAATGAAAATTAGGTTAATCCATTTCAGACCTCCAAAAATACACTTACAAAAGCACCTACAAAAATACTCTTACATAATAGTTCGAGTTGGGAGCTGCTCGTAAGTAGAGGTACCACTGTATTCAAATTGGATCCAAGCAAGGCAAGAAAAATGTAATACTGTGCCACTTCGAGGTTAAAAGTGGCAAAATGGCAGACTTACCTTCAAGTCTGGTCGTTATGGTTCTCACCGTGTCTCTTGCTTGCATTTACCTTATTGTATATAGCTGTATACATTGTACATAGGCTGTATATACTGTGCATACCTGATTACTATTTGGTGACGGAAATACAATAATTACTCTGCTGCTGCCTTTTTGTTCATTCCTAAGTGGTTATCGTGCTACAGCCAGGTGTGCAGGCCAGTAAACTACACCTGGGTTCGTAATGGGTGTTGAAGTGATACTTCCATTTCACATGAATGTGGAAGTAGTCTTACAGAAGAGGTGTTGAAGTGAAACCTCCTCTTCACGTGAATGAGGAAGTAGTCTTATGGAAGAGGTGTTGAATATGGATGCAGTTTTGTATCGTAGAAGTCGAGGTATGAACTTCCCCGCCCAACACACATTAGTTTTGTGTAGGACTTACTGAGGTGAATAATAAACTTCCCCTCTACACGGGTGAAATTTAGTCTCTTTCTGGGGTTAAAGATGTGTACGTCACAGTTTATCCCAGCCAACCTTATGATATTTTTCTATATACTGTACTACCTAGTGGGACAGCTCACCTCTGAATCCTTTTTATTCAAACTGATTCTTGATATAAACCTTGGTAATAAATATCGACAAGTTGGTTTAGAAAAACACGTAAGCAAACATTAGGACATATTTATTAGAAAACGTTTCAGTCTTGGGACCTTGATCACTTCGAACATACAGATTTTGTTGTGTTGTATGTTCGCCGGTACATCCGGCCCGGGTCTTCTCCAAATGGTGACCCGGCAAAATGTAACATACAGAGGTTGAAAGACAGTATATATATAGGTGGAGAGTGAGGTGTGAGTGACGCTGGTGACCTGAGTGAGGTGTGAGTGACGCTGGTGACCTGAGTGAGGTGTGAGTGACGCATGGTGACCTGAAGAATGCCATGTTGGGATGAGGACGGGTAGACGATGAGATCATGTGACTCCTGTGTTGCTAGGTAGGTACTGCTTTGTCTGATTGAGTATCATGTATGCTATTGAGTGTTTTTCTAAACCAAATTGATTCTTATTTCTGATGCCCTGACATCAGGTTCAGTCTCAGAGCTGCTGGTGTATCAGGAAGTAGATTCAAATATAAGTTAGATAAATATATGAGTGAGAGGGGTTGGATTTGAGTGGGACTTGCACTTTAGTTAATAAGGTTATCAAAGTTTACTCCTTGGGTAACACTGGTAATAGGTTGGGCGACTATTTTTGTTATTGGTTTTGGATTTGACAAGGACTTACCAAGTATGGGATTGTAGACCTGCTTCAGTGTTCCTCCTTTCTTATGTTCTTAAGCCTCGGATATTCTTGTGTACCCACAGTAGGGGTGAGGGGACTTGAGCTAGAGTTCGCCACAGCCACGCTGGCGGGAAATTCTTCTGTAAAAATTGCATTTGTGGGCACAATGGGGTCCATGCAAACCTCCCTATTGTGTATAGAAATATACCTAGTTTGGATGAATCTTATTGTAGCCAGAAGGCCGTGTGGCTTACGCACTGGCCTGGAGTATTAGGACTCACTCGCCATGGGTTCAAAACCCCACCCGTTCCGTGGTTTGAAGGGGTGTTACTGTGTGTAGAGGATGCCTTACACACCTTGTAACCTCGGCCTGGGAGTCTCCTTATTTCCCAGTGTATTACACTGTCTCCAGTCAGTGAACTGTTATGATTCGTGTACTTGGGTCTACATGCCTGGTTACTTGGTATGATGTGGTGATGGGCACAGCATCTAACATATTGTTATCCTTGTTAAACTGTAATCCTGCCATCTTGTTTAACTCTCAGGATGTGTACACTTACCTGTGTCTGGATGTGTACACTTACCTGTGTCTGGATGTGTACACTTACCTGTGTCTGGATGTGTACATTTACCTGTGTCTGGATGTGTACATTACCTGTGTCTGGATGTGTAACTTACCTGTGTCTGGATGTGTACATTACCTGTGTCTGGATGTGTACATTTACCTGTGTCTGGATGTGTATACTTACCTGTGTCTGGATGTGTACACTTACCTGTGTCTGGATGTGTACATTTACCTGTGTCTGGATGTGTACACTTACCTGTGTCTGGATGTGTACACTTACCTGTGTCTGGATGTGTACACTTACCTGTGTCTGGATGTGTACATTTACCTGTGTCTGGATGTGTACATTTACCTGTGTCTGGATGTGTATACTTACCTGTGTCTGGATGTGTACACTTACCTGTGTCTGGATGTGTACACTTACCTGTGTCTGGATGTGTACACTTACCTGTGTCTGGATGTTTAAACTTACCTGTGTCTGGATGTGTACACTTACCTGTGTCTGGATGTGTACACTTACCTGTGTCTGGATGTTTACACTTACCTGTGTCTGGATGTTTACACTTACCTGTGTCTGGTTGTGTACACTTACCTGTGTCTGGATGTGTACACTTACCTGTGTTTGGATGTGTACACTTACCTGTGTCTGGATGTGTACACTTACCTGTGTCTGAATGTGTACACTTACCTGTGTCTGGATGTGTACACTTACCTGTGTCTGGATGTGTACACTTACCTGTCTACCTGGTACATAAGAACATAAGAAAAAAGGAACACTGCAGCAGGCCTACTGACCCATGCGAGGCAAGTCCATCACTCCCCGGCTTAGACCCGACCACCTGGAGTTTCCAGGTAAACTCCAGGTAGTCAGGACACTTCCACTTAAGGAATTAGTACGGCATCTGACCTAGTAGCACAAGCTAGTCAGGTCCAACTCACACCCACTCATGTATTTATCTAACCTATTTTTAAAACTACACAACGTCCCAGCCCCTATGACGGTACTCGGGAATTTGTTCCACTCATCCACAACTCTATTACCAAACCAGTGCTTTCCTATATCCTTCCTGAATCTGAACTTTTCCAACTTGAAACCATTGCTGCGATTCCTGTCTTGGCTGGATATTTTCAGCATGCTATTTACATCCTCTTTATTTATTCATGTTTTCCATTTATACACCTCAATCATATCATCCCTAATTCTACGCCTTTCTAGAGAGTGCAGATTCAGGGCCCTCAGTCTATCCTCATAGGGAAGATTTCTGATACATGGGATCAACTTTGTCATCCTCCTCTGTACGTTTTCCAGTGCATTTATATCCATTCTGTAATACGGTGACCAGAACAATAGTTCTAGAGGTATTACTCTCAACATTATATTATGCTGAGTACTGAACTACGTTTATCCCACCTGAGATAAAACTGAAAGATTAATGTGATGGTAATGTAATTATTATCATGTGTTCTGCACTGAGTATTACATTGGAAACTACTAAATTATTTAACATTAAATTAATAATTTTAATCTATTGGATGAACAATTTAACTGTAAAACTCGCAGTAAATATAGCTTAGTACATATAGCCTAGACTCTACATTAAAGAGCTAAATTGTTCTTTAAAAATTAACCCTGGAGTTATTTTGCCTGATTAAATATTGAAAAATAATTAAATTACTGAAATCACCAGCCTGATCTCAACTCTGAGAAATACTCGTGATAGAAAGAATTCCCAAGTTGAAAATTTCGCTGACTGTAATAATACTGATTCATACTTTCTTTTATTTTCTTACAGTCGACAAAACATCCTCTCATCTGGCAAGAGGTTTCCTTCTCTGGTGAGAAGCAATGCATAACCAAGTGCCAGAGAGTTGAAGATTGCGGGGAGTGGAGGAGAGTGTGGATGG
Organism: Cherax destructor; assembly: GCA_009830355.1. Taxonomy (NCBI): domain Eukaryota; kingdom Metazoa; phylum Arthropoda; class Malacostraca; order Decapoda; family Parastacidae; genus Cherax; species Cherax destructor. The sequence goes on along the minus strand of WNWK01010802.1, from coordinate 15,131 downwards.
TAGGAAGAATGAGGAAGGTCTAGTGTAGAGGGTGAGTGTTCATGTGTAGGGAAAGTGTGTCGATGGTGAAGAAATGTGCGTGGGAGGATGGAGTGCCGGTGGGTGGGTGTTGTGTGGGTTATGGGAGGTGTGGGTAGGAAGGTTGTAAGTGGAGTGTAGGCTAGAAGTGTGTGAGTGGTATGTGAAGGAATATGAGTTGGAGGATTGTGGGTAGAGCGTGGGAGTTGGAATGAGTCTTGAAGGAGTGTTGGTGACGGGTTGCCATGTTGTTGGTCATGTGGACGGTATTGTAGGTGTGGGCGTTGAGTAGGTGGTGATTGTGTGGGTGTCGAGTAATTGTGTGGGTGTCGAGTAATTGTGTGGGTATCGAGCGATTGTGTGGGTGTCGAGCGATTGTGTGGGTATCGAGCGATTCTGTGGTGGTAATTGTGTGGGTGTCGAGTAATTGTGTGGGTGTCGAGTGATTGTTTTGGTGGTGATTGTGTGGGTGTCGAGTGATTGTATGGCTGTCGAGTGATTGTGTGGGTGGTAATTGGGTTGTGATAGTATGGGTGGCGAACAATTGTGTGGGAGTGGGTGATGAGTGATTAGGTGGTGATACAATGGGAGGAGAGTAATTATGTGGGTGGTGAGTTACTGGGTGGTCATAGTGTGGGTAGTGAGTAATCGTGTTGGTGGTGTGTGGGGAATTGAGCGCCTGTGTGGGGTGGTGATTATGTTGGGGTGGCGACTGATTGTGAGAGGTGGTGAGTGTAGATGAAGTGATGCGTTGGGGTGGTGATTGTGTTGTAAGGGAGTGGCGAGTGATTGTGGAGATGGTACTTGTGGGGTTGCATGTGGTTATACGGATGGTGAGTGATCATGTTGATGGTGAATGATCATGTTGATGGTATACCTGGAGGGTGTACCTGGGATCAACGCCCCCAATGCCCAATCTATGATCAGGCCTCCCAGCGGATCAGACTGTTACTGCTGGCCACACGTAAACCGACGTACAAACCACAGCCCGGCTGTTCAGGTACTGACTTAGGTGTCTGTCCAGCTTCCTCTTGATGACAGCCAGGGGTCTACAGGTAATCCTCATGTATGCTGGGAGGCAGTTGAACAGTCTTGGGCCCCTGACACTTACTGTTTTGTCTCTTAGCATACTCATGTCGCCCCTGCTTCTCATTGGGGGATGTTGCAACGCCTGCCGAGTCTTTTGGTTTCGTAGGAAGTAATTTCCTGGTACAGATTTGGATGAGTGGGAGTGAATGATGATTATGTTGAGTGATGTGGGTGATGAGTGATTGTGGATTGTGAGTGATCGTGTGAGTGGTGGGTGGTAAGTGACTGTGTGTGGGTGGTAAGTGACTGTGTGTGGGTGGTGACTGTGTGTGTGGGTGGTATGTGGATTTTGAGCAATCGTGTGGGTGGCGATTGTTTGCGGCGGTGAATGCTTAATTGGATGGTGATTGTATGGGCGGTTAGTGATTGGGGGAAGGTGAGTTTTCGTTTGAATAGTGAGTGTGTAGAAGTTGAATGATTTGTGAGGATGGTTAGTGATCTTTTGGATGGTGATAAATCGTCTGGATGATGAGAGATTTTGTGGGTGGTGAATGATTGTGGATGGTGTGTAATTGTGTGGATGGTGAGTGGTGTTTGGCCCAACTGGTTGTAGTGAACAACAGAAAGTTCCAAGATGGGTCAGTTCCAAGATGGTAGCTGCTGATCTTGAAAATCAGGAAGGCAACTGTAGCTTCCTTATTATTAGGAGTAGAACAATATTTTTTTTTTATATCTAATCTATGGTTTTAAGAATCGAGGAATTCATTAGTACCAATAGAATTTCAGTCCAGCTACTCAGTCCCTTAACTCAAAGATTGCGGCCACCAATGATGAATGCAAGAACCATTACCAATAACTCCAATATTATTTCACCCGAAAGACAGTTTGAAGGCCAATTAGTAAAAAAAATTATCTTTCAGTTTAAATTGACAAGTTTCATAATGAATTTCAGACATTATACTGAAGGATTCTGTGAAAAATCTTACGAAATCATAATCGTAATCAATTATTAAAATCATACTAAATGGAATAGTAAAAAAGTTAGCTGTCATTCTTTCATCGTCTCAGTTTAGTTTACAAAAATGTCCTCTAGTTTCTTTGAAAGTTAGTTGTGTGTCGCAGGAAGTTAGTTGTGTGTCGCAGGAAGTAAGTTGACGTGATCCACATGCAGGAGTACTTGGAGGTCCATTGCCCTCTCCAACTGCAATGTATCACTTTCAATTGAGGATCAGGTGCAGCATTTACATCAAACATTATGCCTACAAGTTACTGTTTTCTGGTCTCCAACCCCAATTCAAAGGAACGATATCACTCACCATCCCCATTCATGCCATGGTCTGAGAGTGCACCCTGAGACTATGGTAACTGGTGCAAGAATTAGTTGAGGAACGCCGTTTGGGCATGGCAATTGAGTTTGTTCCAAGCATAATAGCCATCACTTCCCTGCCGAGGTTTTTCTATGTCCGTGGGGTTCATGCCCGGTGTGGTTCATGCCCGGTGTGGTTCATGCCCGGTGTGGTTCATGCCTGTGCATTTGCACAGGACTGGAGGACTGGATTACCTTTCGGGAGTTTTTTGGAAGGCTGATTTCCTTCCAACCCCATAACACGGGACGCTGTATCGCATCCAGCGAAAGAAAAAATAAACACAAAAGCAGTATAATGGGATCCTTTATTGACAACGTTTCGCCCACGCAGTGGGCTTTATCAAGTCACAAACAGATCTTCCTGGGTGAAAGATACGTGAGTATTTATAGGATGGAGGAGTCAGGTGGAGAATTATAGGCTTTTTCCTGCGTGCACTCCGAATCTACAGCAATGAGTTCTTTGAGGAAGAATGCTCGCTAATTGAACAAGCATTTTCTAAACTTCACTATCCTCGGCACTTCATTAGAGACTGCAGACGCCGGGCATATAGCATCTTTAACACACCCAGGGAAGACACTGCCCACCAACTCTATTGCCAAACACGTTTCCAATATCTTTTCCAATATCTCATTCCAATCACAATAAAGAACATTACCAGTAATAGACAGGACAAGCTTCAATCCTCTGCAGGGGAATACATAAGAACATAAGAATGGAGGAACACTGCAGAAGGCCTACTGGCCCATACAAGGCAGGTCCTTATCAAAACCACCACTACCTAAGAATTTACTCCTGTACTCACGACACTAATCAAACCCAGCCCCTCCCACTCATATATTTGTCCAATCTCTTTTTAAAGCCACCCAAGGTCCTAGCCTCTATCACCCTAATCGGAAGATTGTTCCACGCATCTACAACTCTGTTCGAAAACCAGTACTTGCCTATGTCCTTTCTAAATCTAAATTTATCCAATTTAAATCCGTTATTTCTGGTTCTTACTTGGTTCGATATCCTCAGTATTTTATTAATATCTCCTTTGTTTATGCCCATCATCCACTTGTACACCTCGATGATATCTCCCCTCATTCTACGTCTCTCCAGAGAGTGGAGATTCAATGCTCTAAGTCTATCTTCATACGGGAGATTTCTTATACTGTAAATCATTTTAGTCATTCTTCTTTGTATGTTCTCCAATGAATCTATATCCATCCTGTAGTAAGGAGACCAAAACTGAGCTGCATAATCCAAATGAGGTCTCACTAGTGATGTATAGAGATGTAAAATAACTTTTGGACTTCTGTTGCTTATACTTCTTGAAATAAATCCTAGTAATCTGTTAGCCTTATTGCTCACACTTAGGCACTGTTGTCTTGGCTTTAGATTTCTGCTTACCATGACTCCCAAGTCTTTTTCACATTCTGTATGATCAAGCTCAACTTCACCTAGTTTATAAATTCGAGGGATATTTTCATTACCAACGACTAGCACCTTACACTTGTCCACATTGAACTTCATCTTGTCCAAAGGTTTGGACAAATGTTGAAGAATCCCTTTGTATCAAGATCCCAAGAAGTTGCTGTGTCAGACAAGAACTTACTTCGACTAGTGGTTGATACCACTATGACCCGCCTCCTCCTGCTTCATCTCACCTGTCTACAGTATATAAGCAACTTCTATTTGCCTTATGTTGTATTTACTTCAAGATTGATGGACTGAACACATCGACTCCAGGCCGAGGGACTGATTACCTCAAACTCCTCCTTTTATTACTACTTTCTTCTTTGTATTGGACTGATGAAGCCACTGTGTGGCGAAACGTTTCCTCAATAAAGATACCCAAGTGTTGCATATGTGTCTAATTTAGCAACTTGTCGATTCTCTGAACCATTCATCTACATCCTGTCTGACACAGCAACTTCTTGGGATCTTGATACAAAGGGATTCTTCAACATTTGTCCAAACCTTTGGACAAGGACTTACTTCGACTAGTGGTTGATACCACTATGACCCGCCTCCTGCTTCATCTCACCTGTGTACAGTATATAAGCAACTTCTATTTGCCTTATGTTGTATTTACTTCAAGATTGATGGACTGAACACATCGACTCCAGTGATGGATGAAGAGACCCCGAGGCCGGCCGCACGGGTTCCGGGATATATCACTCCTCCCTAACGGTCGGCTGGCGCCTCCCAGACCACTGCAGCATCCTACAGGCAGAACTCCACGCCATCCAGAGGGCCATCCAACATGCGCTCCTGGAACACCACCAACCTCCAGTCATCCACGTCGACTCCAGGGCGGCGATACAGGCCATCATGCATAGGGAGCTCAAGGATAACATCTGGCTCCTCACCGCCATCAGAAGAGACCTACATTCACTTGAAGAGCAGGGCCGGCAAGCAACAATCAATTGGATACCAAGCCACATCGACCTTGCTGGGAATGATGCGGCGGATGGGGCGGCTAAGTCTGCCACACTTGCGGCCCAACCTGCGACTACAATTGCCATTAGCCGCAGGCAGGTGCACCTGGGGGCAGCTTCGGCAGCCAGACGCCCACTACCAGCACCGGGAGCATCTCGGAGCCGGCACTGGTATGACAGAGCGACACGTAGGAGCCCCCACCAAACATGAGGAAACTGAACAGGAGCTGCAAGTCAGCGTCCACCGCCTGCGCCTCGGCTACCCTACTGCAAAGCGCCTTATCGAACGCGTTAGTGAGGAGCTTTGCCGCCACTGCGACCGGATGGTTCCAAAGCCTCTAGTTCACTACATGCTTGACTGTCCTTCGACGACGTCCATTCGCCGCAGGCACTTCCCGATGGCACCTGGGGATCTGACCCGCGAGGACAAAGCAGCCCGGCTGGTTTACCTGGCCACCCATGATTTGGAGACACTGCTCCCAGTCCTAGCCACCCACCCGCCCTCGATGACGACGCCGGAGAACCCCGACGACGACCAAGACTACCCACTACAGCTATTCTTTCTCTCACTTCCTTCTTTCTTATCCCCCATCCTTCTTCTTCCTATGTAGGTAGAACCACAGCCTGAAGTACCAAGATCTGCTGATGAAGATGCGACGTCAGAAGACACTCCCCATCATGGGGAGCCACAGCAAGAAAGAAAGAATAAGATGACACCCTCTACCCAGGGGGCCAATGCCGGGTCACCATTTGGAGAAGACCCGGGCCGGATGTACCGGCGAACATACAACAACAACAACAAACCTTATGTTGTATTTACTTCAAGATTGATAGACTGAACACATCGACTCCAGGCCGAGGGACTGATTACCTCAAACTCCTCCTTTTATTACTACTTTCTTCTTTGTATTGGACTGATGAAGCCACTGTGTGGCGAAACGTTTCCTCAATAAAGATACCCAAGTGTTGCATATGTGTCTAATTTAGCAACTTGTCGGTTCTCTGAACCATTCATCTACATCCTGTCTGACACAGCAACTTCTTGGGATCTTGATACAAAGGGATTCTTCAACATTTGTCCAAACCTTTGGACAAGGACTTACTTCGACTAGTGGTTGATACCACTATGACCCGCCTCCTCCTGCTTCATCTCACCTGTCTACAGTATATAAGCAACTTCTATTTGCCTTATGTTGTATTTACTTCAAGATTGATGGACTGAACACATCGACTCCAGGCCGAGGGACTGATTACCTCAAACTCCTCCTTTTATTACTACTTTCTTCTTTGTATTGGACTGATGAAGCCACTGTGTGGCGAAACGTTTCCTCAATAAAGATACCCAAGTGTTGCATATGTGTCTAATTTAGCAGCAAATTATACGTGGGTGAAACATCCAGAGACCCCCAACACATATTTCTGAACAAAAGTACGATTTAAGGAATGCCTGTGTTCAACACCGAAATTCACACAACCATTTAATCAACTACAGAAACGCAAGACTTATCGCCAGAGAAGACAACACTCAATACCGCAGAATCCTGGAATCATCACTTATCTGTATATCCAACAACTTCAACAAAAATAATGGCTTCTATAACATAGCTGAACCCTTGCCAAGAAACTTCTTCATCGTTATCCTACATAAGAACATAAGAATGGCGGAACACTGCAGAAGGTCTACTTATATATTTGTCCAATCTACTTTTAAAGCTACCCAAGGTCTTAGCCTCTATCACCCTACTCGGAAGATTGTCACAAGGAGGTTCAGCTTCAACCTACCCAGCATTGGTAAGTAAGACACACGCAACAGTTTGGCATCTTTGTTCCGAAACGTTTCGCCTACACAGTAGGCTTCTTCAGTCGAGTACAGAAAGTAGGCAGGAACAGTAGAGATGTGAAGACGGTGTATCAGTCCATCAACCTTGCAGATGTAGAATTGAGGTTGTCAGTCCGTCAGCCTGGAGAAGAGTTCTGTTCCATAGTCTGAAACAATGTGGAGATCAAGCGACAGTGTGGAGACTTATACACTGTCTGAAGGAGAGGTGTAGAGTAGTAGATGGAAGAATGTAATTACTGAGAGGTCACGTCCCTCTCAGAGCCAACCATTCTCACTTGAAAAAGTTGTCCAGAGTGTTTTCTCTTCTGTACCAAGATGCCATTGTGTTGCAGTGTCTGACAGAGTGAATATCAAAATGGTATACAATATCGACAGATTGGTAAGTACGACACCTAGCCAACAGTTATGTTCTTGTGTTCTTAATTCCGAACCGTTTCGCCTACACGGTAGGCTTCTTCAGTCGGGTACAGAAAGTAGGCAGGAGCAGTAGAAATGTGAAGACGATGTAATCGTCCCCTGAGAGGGACGTGACCTCTCAGTGATTACATTCTTCCATCTACTACTCTACACCTCTCCTTCAGACAGTATATAAGTCTCCACACTGTCGCTTGATCTCCACATTGTTTCAGACTATGGAACAGAACTCTTCTCCAGGCTGACGGACTGACAACCTCAATTCTACATCTGCAAGGCTGATGGACTGATACACCGTCTTCACATCTCTACTACTCCTGCCTGCTTTCTGTACACGACTGAAGAAGCCTACTGTGTAGGCGAAACTTTTACATAAGAACATAAGAATGGAGGAACACTGCAGAAGGCCTACTGGCCCATACAAGGCAGGTCCTTATCAAAACCACCACTACCTAAGAATTTACTCCTGTACTCACGACACTAATCAAACCCAGCCCCTCCCACTCATATATTTGTCCAATCTCTTTTTAAAGCCACCCAAGGTCCTAGCCTCTATCACCCTACTCGGAAGATTGTTCCACGCATCTACAACTCTGTTCGAAAACCAGTACTTGCCTATGTCCTTTCTAAATCTAAATTTATCCAATTTAAATCCGTTATTTCTGGTTCTTACTTGGTTCGATATCCTCAGAATTTTATTAATATCTCCTTTGTTTATGCACATCATCCACTTGTACACCTCGATGATATCTTCCCTCATTCTACGTCTCTCCAGAGAGTGGAGATTCAATGCTCTAAGTCTATCTTCATACGGGAGATTTCTTATACTGTAAATCATTTTAGTCATTCTTCTTTGTATGTTCTCCAATGAATCTATATCCATCCTGTAGTAAGGAGACCAAAACTGAGCTGCATAATCCAAATGAGGTCTCACTAGTGATGTATAGAGTTGTAAAATAACTTTTGGACTTCTGTTGCTTATACTTCTTGAAATAAATCCTAGTAATCTGTTAGCCTTATTGCGCACACTTAGGCACTGTTGTCTTGGCTTTAGATTTCTGCTTACCATGACTCCCAAGTCTTTTTCACATTCTGTATGATCAAGCTCAACTTCACCTAGTTTATAAATTCGAGGGATATTTTCATTACCAACGACTAGCACCTTACACTTGTCCACATTGAACTTCATCTGCCACTTTTCAGACCAAGACATTAATTTATCCAAATCCACCTGGAGTTCATTGGTATCCTCCTCAGAATGAATTATACGGCCTATTTTTGTATCATCAGCAAATTTACTCATGTCACTTGCAATTCCTTCATCAAGGTCATTTATGTAAATTATGAACAACAATGGGCCCAAAACTGATCCTTGTGGAACGCCACTGGTGACAAATCCCCATTCAGATTTGACCCCATTAATGGAAACTCTCTGCTTTCTATTGGTAAGCCATGCCTCTATCCATGCTAGAACTTTACCTCCTATACCATGAGCTGCCACCTTTCTTAAGAGTCTCTTGTGAGGTACTCTATCGAAGACCTTACTGAAATCCAAGTAAACTATATCATATTCTTTATCACTGTCTACTGCCTCAAATGTTTTATTGAAAACGTCAGTAAATTTGTCAGGCAGGAACGACCTCTCGTAAACCCATGCTGAGATTCATTAATCAAATTATGTTCTTCAAGGTGACTTCTGATAATATCAGCTATAATTGATTCTAATAATTTGCCTACTATAGACGTGAGGCTTATTGGACGGTAATTTGATGGACTGGACTTATCCCTGATTTGAATATAGGAACTACATTAGCTATCTTCCACATCTCTGGCACAACACCAGTTAGGATGGACGTATTAAACACATTCGTTAATGGCTGACTAAGTTCCATCTTGCATTCTTTAAGTACCCTGGAAAACAACTCGTCGGGTCCTGGGGACTTATTTTGCTTCAGTTTATCTATCTGTTTGATAACCATATCCCTCGTGACAGTAATATTAGTTAATTTGAATTCTTCAGGAACTGAATAATAGTTAATTTCTGGAATCACATTTACGTCTTCTTGTGTAAAGACTGACAAAAAATAGTCATTAAATAGAGAACACATTTCCAGTTCGTTATCCGTCAGCTGTCCATTCCCAATTTTCAGAGGTCCTACCTTTTCCCTCACCTTCGTCCTGTACACTTGAAAGAACCCTTTTGGATTAGTCTTTGATTCATTAGCAACCTTAATCTCATAGTCACGTTTAGCCTTTCTAATCCCTTTTTTTACTTCTCTTTTCAACTGAACATATTGGTCAATAAGGTTAACATCTCCTCTTTTGATGCGCCTATACATTCCTCTTTTCTCCCCTATTCCCCTATTCCGGAATAAAGATGCCTATATGTCTTACTTACCAAACTGTCGGTATTATATGCCATTTTGATATTCACCACCCAGCATTCTCCACCTGACTCCATCCTATAAATACTCACGTACCTTTCACCCAGGTAGATCTGTTTATGACTTGATAAAGCCCACTGTGTGGGCGAAACGTTGTCAATAAAGGATCACCTTATACTGATTTTGTGTTTATTTTCCATTGTGTCGGTATTTTATACCATTTACTTCCATCCAGCGAAAGCATGAAGAAATAATTGTGTACACAAGTCAGTCTCAAGAATCTTACTAAATCAAAATCATAATCAACTTTTAAAATCATAATAAATGTAACTTATTCGTCTTCATAGTTTAATTTTAAGAAGTGTCTTCTAGTTTCTTGGAAAGATGGTTGTGTGCCACAGGATCTAAATGGGCACGATCCCCCACACAGAGGTAATAATGGATTTTTCTTTAATCTTGAGCGCCGGTTCTTTCAAGAAATTTACAGGAACTCGCACACACCAAGCCATAAATACAACAACAATGAAGTAGTAACACTGTAGTTTCTATTTAAGAATGGCAGTATGATCGTTTGGTCTAAAGTGAGACTTGAAAATATAAACAGATTCCTGACTTTAAACAGACAATGACAACCAGTTAAACAATTTAAACTTCGAGCTGAGGACAGTTTGAAAACATGTCTGTTGGGGGAGGAGGGGGTCATGGATAAGGAGCACCCGATGTTGTTTCTGGTGTAGTTCTCGGTATTGATATAGTTGTTGTTGCTTCCGTAGCTGAAGCAGCAATAACTAAGTTACGCGACCATGTGAGTCACCCAAACCAACAGCCTGGGGTTCATTTTGGATAGATTACCCAATCTGTGGAAATACTCACAAGAAAATAAAACAATACTTTACAAAAAGATGAAAGGTTGACCTGTCCCAGTGATGTGTAGGCCACACAGGACTTTACCAAAGAACTGTACCTTACCTGAGGTGAGTAAAAAGATATTTGTATTAGCCACCCCAGTCTGAATGATGAACTTTGAAGGTGGAAAAAAGCTAGCACTCAAAAATTGCATTACAAGTTGCCATTGTCTGCCAGAGCTGAGCCAAGCCCTTACTCACCCACTCATCCCCACCCCACACAACACACACACACACGGAGCAGGGAGAGAGTGACCCAGTAGAGACCAGTGAAGAGGCGGGGCCAGGAGCTATGACTTGACCCCTACACAACCACAATTAGGTGAGTACTATTAGATAAGAACACACACACACACACAAACATACACACACATCAGCCAAATAACTGTTTCAGCAACTGGCATACCTAAGAATAGCGTTTCGACATTTAAGTAAGGACTCATTCACGAAACTGTATACCATGTACGTCAGGCCCATACTGGAGTATGCAGCACCAGTATGGAACCCACACCTGGTCAAACACGTCAAGAAATTAGAGTAAGTGCAAAGATTTTCAACAAGACTAGTTCCAGAGCTAAGAGATATGTCCTACGAGAAGAGGTTAAAGGAACTCAACCTGACGACACTGGAGGACAGGAGGGAAAAGGGAGGACATGATAACTACATAGAAAAAACTGAGAGGAATTGACAAGGTGGATAGGGACGGAATGTTTCAGAGATGAGACATAACAACAAGGAAGTTGAGTCACAGGAATGTTAGAAAGTATTTCTTCAGTCATAGAGTTGTCAGGAAGTGCAACAATATGGAGCGTGATGTAGTGGAGACAAGATCTATACATAGCTTTAAGAAGAGGTATGATAAAGCTCATGGAGCAAGGATAGAGTGCACCTTGTAGCGACCAGCAAAGAAGCGGGGACAGGAGCTACGAATCAACCCCTGCAACAACAAATATGTGAGCACACACACATACATATACCCACCTATTCCCCCCTCACCACATACACACACATGGGCGCCTAGCAAACCTAAGAACAGCTTTCCAACATCTCAGCAAGGAATCGTTTAGGACACTGTACACCGTGTACCTGGCCAAGCACGTCAGAAAATTAGAGAAAGTGCAAAGGTTTGCAACGAGACTAGTGCCGGAGCTAAGGGGCATGCCCTACGAGGAGAGTTTAAGGGAAATGGACCTGACGACACTGAAGGACAGGAGAGGTAGGGGGAATATGAATATAAAATACTGAGAGGAATCGACAAGGTGGACAGAGACAGGATGTTACAGAGGTGGGACACAGTAACAAGGGGTCACAATTGGAAGTTAAAGACTCAGATGAGGCACAGGGATGTTAGGAAGTACTTCTTCAGTGAAAGAGTTGTAAGGAAGTGGAAAAGTCTGGAAAGTGATGTAGTGGAAACAGGAACCATACATAGCTTCAAAAAGAGGTATGATAAAGATCATGGAGCAGGGAGAGAGTGACCTAGTAGCGATCAATGAAGAGGAGGGGCCAGGAGCTATGACTCGCCCCCTGCAACCACCATTAGATGAGTACAATTAGTTGAGTGGACACACACACACACACACCACACGCACGCATAAACACACGCACAAACACACTTTCCACTGGTAATTATCATACAAAAAAAGGAAAGTGTCTATATAAAAGTGCCTTTGACAATTGGTGACACACAAACACACACACACAAGCCCCCCCACACACACACAAACACACTCCTCACCAAGGGTGAGGTCGTTTGTTGCTTTCAAGATTTTGTGAAAACTCATTGTTTGTGTGATAGTGATTGTGGTCTGGAATGTTGGTGTTACACAGTGCTGGTGAGAATGATTGTGGTCTGGAATGTTGGTGCTACACAGTGCTGGTGAGAATGACTGTGGTCTGGAATGTTGGTGCTACACAGTGGTGGTGAGAATGATTGTGGTCTGGAATGTTGGTGCTACACAGTGCTGGTGAAGACGATTGTGGTCTGGAATGTTGGTGCTACACAGTGCTGGTGAAGACGATTGTGGTCTGGAATGTTGGTGCTACACAGTGCTGGTGAAGATGATTGTGGTCTGGAATGTTGGTGCTACACAGTGCTGGTGAAGACGATTGTGGTCTGGAATGTTGGTGCTACACAGTGCTGGTGAAGATGATTGTGGTCTGGAATGTTGGTGCTACACAGTGCTGGTGAAGATGATTGTGGTCTGGAATGTTGGTGCTACACAGTGCTGGTGAAGACGATTGTGGTCTGGAATGTTGGTGCTACACAGTGCTGGTGAAGACGATTGTGGTCTGGAATGTTGGTGCTACACAGTGCTGGTGAAGATGATTGTGGTCTGGAATGTTGGTGCTACACAGTGCTGGTGAAGATGATTGTGGTCTGGAATGTTGGTGCTCACAGTGCTGGTGAAGATGATTGTGGTCTGGAATGTTGGTGCTACACAGTGCTGGTGAAGACGATTGTGGTCTGGAATGTTGGTGCTACACAGTGCTGGTGAAGATGATTGTGGTCTGGAATGTTGGTGCTACACAGTGCTGGTGAAGACGATTGTGGTCTAGAATGTTGGTGCTACATAGTGCTGGTGAAGATGATTGTGGTCTGGAATGTTGGTGCTACACAGTGCTGGTGAAAATGATTGTGTTCTGGAATGTTGGTGCTACACAGTGCTGGTGAAAATGATATTGTTCTGGAATGTTGGTGCTACACAGTGCTGGTGAAGATGATTGTGGTCTGAATGTTGGTGTTACACAGTGCTGGTGAAGATGATTGTGGTCTGGAATGTTGGTGCTACACAGTGCTGGTGAAGATGATTGTGGTCTGGAATGTTGGTGCTACATAGTGCTGGTGAAGATGATTGTGGTCTGGAATGTTGGTGTTACACAGTGCTGGTGAAGATGATTGTGGTCTGGAATGTTGGTGTTACACAGTGCTGGTGAAGATGATTGTGGTCTGGAATGTTGGTGTTACATAGTGCTGGTGAAGATGATTGTGGTCTGGAATGTTGGTGCTACATAGTGCTGGTGAAGATGATTGTGGTCTGGAATGTTGGTGTTACACAGTGCTGGTGAAGACGATTGTGGTCTAGAATGTTGGTGCTACACAGTGCTGGTGAAAATGATTGTGTTCTGGAATGTTGGTGCTATACAGTGCTGGTGAAAATGATTGTGTTCTGGAATGTTGGTGCTACACAGTGCTGGTGAAGATGATTGTGGTCTGGAATGTTGGTGTTACACAGTGCTGGTGAAGATGATTGTGGTCTGGAATGTTGGTGCTACACAGTGCTGGTGAAGATGATTGTGGTCTGGAATGTTGGTGCTACATAGTGCTGGTGAAGATGATTGTGGTCTGGAATGTTGGTGTTACACAGTGCTGGTGAAGATGATTGTGGTCTGGAATGTTGGTGTTACACAGTGCTGGTGAAGATGATTGTGGTCTGGAATGTTGGTGTTACATAGTGCTGGTGAAGATGATTGTGGTCTGGAATGTTGGTGCTACATAGTGCTGGTGAAGATGATTGTGGTCTGGAATGTTGGTGTTACACAGTGCTGGTGAAGACGATTGTGGTCTAGAATGTTGGTGATACACAGTGCTGGTGAAAATGATTGTGTTCTGGAATGTTGGTGCTATACAGTGCTGGTGAAAATGATTGTGTTCTGGAATGTTGGTGCTACACAGTGCTGGTGAAGATGATTGTGGTCTGGAATGTTGGTGTTACACAGTGCTGGTGAAGATGATTGAAGTGAAGATACTGTGATAATATTTGTGACAATAATTTGTGCGGATGCAAAGGGAAGCAAAGAATATCAAAAGGCAGACACGAATCATTGTAAGTTGCGAATAAATCGAATATATATATATATTTTTTTTTTCAACAAGTCGGCCGTCTCCCACCGAGGCAGGGTGACCCAAAAAGAAAGAAAATCCCCAAAAAGAAAATACTTTCATCATCATTCAACACTTTCACCACACTCATACATAATCACTGTCTTTGCAGAGGCGCTCAGATACGACAGTTTAGAATATATATATATATATATATATATATATATATATATATATATATATATATATATATATATATATATATATATATATATATATATATATATATATATATATATATATATATATATATATATAGATGGGCTCCACCTCTGGTGTAAATTGTGGGTCCCATAGCCTCGGAGAAGTGGATAAAAAGGCTTCAAGGAAGAATATTTAGATTTCTTTCTGAAGCCATTTGAATATTCCACTTCCCCTACCACCCAATCTTTTGAATATATATAAAATTTATTTCAAGACAAAATACATTGACAAATACATTGACAAGAATACAATAAGGAGTAAAACAACATAGAAAACAACTCAGAGCTACATGTCAAATACTTCGTCCAGCTCCCCGGCAGTGGGCCGCGTGCCCAGAATGCTGCAGGCATTTGCCCTCTGGATCGCAACACTGAGTCTCTGAAAGAGGAAGCTGGTCGCCCTGTGGTCCTTGGTTTCTATGATGAGTTTTTCACCTAGCTCTTTGAGAAACTTTATAGCACACTTGCCCCATGCTCCATGGGTCTCCGACCCTATTGGGATGAAGTTAAAGCAAGGGGGAAGGCCTTCATATTTGCGAGTCTTCTGGGTCTCCCTGTGGCTGGCAGCTCCACCCCCTCCGGCTACGGAGTATGGCAAGTAAGTGTCTGCCATTGTGGCAGCACAGGTGTAGTCCCAAGCAATCTGCTTATCATCCTTCCAGGGT
>WNWK01010801.1:0-68217 GCA_009830355.1 Cherax destructor | reverse complement strand
TACTCTATCAAAAGCCTTACTAAAGTCTAAATAAACAATATCGAATTCTTTATCGTGATCAACAGCCTCAAAAGCTTTAGTGAAGAAGGTTAATAAATTAGATAGGCAGGAACGGCCCCTCGTGAATCCATGCTGATTATCATTAATCAAATTATGGTTATCTAGATGGCTTCTAATAATATCAGCTATAAGTGACTAGTAATTTGCCTACAATTGAGGTCAGGCTTATTGGGCGGTAATTTGACAGTGGTGACTTGTCCCCTGCTTTAAAAATAGGAATTACATTAGCCATCTTCCACATATCAGACACTACACCTGTTTGAAGAGATAAATTAAAAATGTTAGATATTGGTTCACAGAGTTCCATTTTGCATTCCTTAAGAACCCTTGCAAAAAGCTCATCAGGACCCGGCGATTTATTTTGTTTCAGTCGGTCTAGTTGTTTCATAACCATTTCGCTAGTGACTGTGATATTACATAATTTATCTTCTACTGGGCCTCTGTAAAAATTAATTACTGGGATATTATTAATGTCTTCCTGTGTGAAAACCGAGAGAAAATAATTATTAAAAATAGAGCACATATCATTCTCCTTGTCAGTAAGATGCCCAGAGTTATTTTTAAGGGGACCTATCTTATCCCTAACTTTTGTTCTATAAACCTGGAAAAAACTTTTTGGGTTAATTTTTGAATCCCTAGCAACTTTAATTTCAT
This sequence comes from Cherax destructor, assembly GCA_009830355.1. Lineage (NCBI taxonomy): Eukaryota > Metazoa > Arthropoda > Malacostraca > Decapoda > Parastacidae > Cherax > Cherax destructor. Next base: position 67,503 of record WNWK01010801.1, on the reverse strand, counting down.
AGTCCCGTTTATCTTTTCTTATTCCCTTTTTAACGTCCCTTTTAATGTCAGTATACTGATTTATAAGATGACCCTCACCTCTTTTTATGCGCCTATAAATTCCTTTCTTCTGTCCTAAAAGATACTTAAGCCTATTATTCATCCATTTTGGGTCATTTCTACTTGATCTAATTTCTTTATAAGGGATAAATGTTCTTTGGGCAGCCTGTATAGTGTTAAGAAAACTGTCATATTGATACCTCTCTTCGTTACTCCAGTCCACAGTTGATAAGTGTTCTCCAAGTCCATTATAATCGGCTAAGCGAAAATCTGGGACCGTTACTGAATTATCCCTACTATCATACATCCATTCAATGCTAAAGGTAATTGACTTGTGGTCGCTTGAGCCGAGTTCCTCTGTAATTTCTAAATTATTACCAATTTGACTGTTTCGGACGTATATATACGTCTTACGAGCCAATGTTTCGGACGTATTTATACGCCTAAATTCTAGCGGCCTCAAATCAAGCAGGAGAAAGCTGGTAGGCCCACATGTGAGAGAATGGGTCTGTGTGGTCAGTGTGTGCAGTATAAAAAAAATCCTGCAGCAAGCAGTACATAATGAAAAAAAAACTCTGACCGTTTTTTTTAATTAAAACGCCGTCTTTGAGGTGTATTTTCGTATAGTATTTATGGTTGTATTCTCTTTTCATGGTCTCATTTGATAGAATGGGAAACATATTACAGGAATAGAGATGATTTTGATTAGTTTCATGATGTAAACGATCTTGAAATTGAGCTCAAAGTAGCGGAAATGTTCGATTTTTGCCAATGTTCAAAAGTAAACAAATCACACCATGCGTCCAATACACATCAATTGGTGAGTCTAATATTCTTTCACAAGTGCACAGATATTATTTATACAGTTTTTACAGTAATGCAATAGTCTGCATAACAATAAATCTTCTATTTTTGTATGAATAAAAATCAAAATAGAAAGCAAGAGTAATGTAAGAGGGGCCTAAAGACATGACTAATGAACAGATAACATCTTATTTTAGTGCTAGGGATGTCTGCATTGTTTATTCTGGACCCTATTTTGAAATTGACATCTTTTTTATTTTGCATGAAATTGGCGAAATTGCCATTTTCTGACCACTTTATTGGGTAGTTGAAATCGGTAAATTGGTGATTTTGTGTACTCAATCGATAGAACAAATGGAGTTCTAAAGAAATAGCTATGAGTTTGGTCGACTGTCCCAATGGAATTGGCCTAAAATAGGGCTCAAAGTCGGCAAAATCGCCGATGCGTATATATCACTGACATCGCTAACTTTGCGAGACCGTAATTCCGTAAGTTTTCAATCAAATTTCATACTTTTGGTGTCATTACAATCGGGAAAAGATTCTCTATCATTTCATAAGAAAAAATAAAAAAATTTTTTTCCAAAATTTTCCGATACTTAGCTACTTGACAATTTCTGATGACATTGGTGGCTCCGATTTTCAAATTAAACAAGGGTTCTTGCTTGCAAAAAGTCAATATTACCCTGTAGTTCTGTCAACAACTCTCAAGCCCCATTATTCCTGAACTACTTTAAAATATACATTTAAAATTCCTGTCCCTTACCCTTCCTGCTCATTTCTGTTTATCCCTAATTACTACTTACTGTCCTTGTCCTATTCACTAGTTTTCCAAATATCCCCTTATTCCCTATTCTAAATTTCTCCCTAGAACTTATATTATTACCACACTGAAAATTCTATCAGACAGACCTGTATGGTATTCCTTTTTCCTTTCTTAAAGTGTTCTTATGATGGAGGCATTTAAAACTGAATGGGACTTGCACATGAATAAATATGAATTATCAAACTCTATTACGTCTTGGCTATGCATTGAAAATTGAGTTGGGCAAATATTTAAGGGTCTCATTTTAAGGACCTGCCTAGTATGGGCCAACAGGCCTGCTGCAAATGTTCCTCCTATTTATGTTCATATGTTCTTAAATGTTTATACAGCAGTGTCCTGTATATTGTAATAAATAAAATTGAGGAAATCAGGTCTAATATATATTATTTAGGTACAAATACTGGTCAGAGAGCCCGTCGTAACTCCGAGGCGTTGGTAAACGAGTACATCGCTAAGTGAGGAGAGACTGTATTGTAAAAATGGTATAAATAATATCAGTGCACTTGTGAAAGAATATTAGACTCACTAATTGATGTGTATTGGACGCGTGTCGTGATTTGTTCACTCTTGAACATTTGCTAAAATCGAACATTTCCCCTACTTTGAGCTCAATTTCAAGGGTGTTTTCATCATGAAACTAATCAAAATCATCTATATTTCTGTAGTATGTTTTCCATTCTATCAAATGAGACCATAAAAAAAGAGAATACAACCATAAATACTATACGAAAATGGTCGGATTTGTTTTTCTCTCATTATGCACTGCGTGCTGCAGGATATTTTTTATACAGCGCACACTAACCACACAGACCCATTCTCTCATATGTGGGCCTACCAGCATTCTCCCGCTTGATTTGAAGACGCTAGAATTTGTGAGTATATATACGTCCGAAACAGTGGCTCGTAAGACGTATATATATACAACCGAAACAGTCAAAGGGTTAAAATAGGGTCCAGAATAAACAATGCAGACATTCCTGACACTAAAATAACATTTTCTCTGTTCATCAGTTACGTCTCCAGGCCCCTTATATTGAACTTGAATTTTTATTCACACAAAAAATAAAAGATTTACTGTTATTCAGACTACTGCATAATTGTACTAGTATAAATAATATCAACGCATTCGTGAATGCATATCAGACCCACCAGTTGACATGTATTGGATGCATGATGTGATTTTTTTACTCTTCAATATTGTCAAAAATTGAACATTTCCATTACTTTCAACTCAATTTCAAGCTACTTTTAGTCCACAAACCATTCAAAATTGTGTCTATTTCTGTAATAAATTTTCCATTCAAGTAAACGAGACCAAGAAAATGAGAATACAACCATAAATACCATATGAAAATATGCCACAAAGTAGCTGTATTAACCCTTTTAGGGTCGAGAGGCCCTCTCCCAAACTAATTCTCAGGGTCGAAATTTTTTTTTGGAAATTAAAAAAAATACATTTTTTTCTTATGAAATGGTAGAGAATCTTTTTCCGATCATAACGATACCAAAAGTATGAAATTTGATGGAAAACTTATGGAATTATGCTCTCGCGAAGTTATCGGTCTCGACGATATTTACGCATCGGCGATTTTGCCCACTTTGAGCCCTATTTTTTGCCAATTCCAATGTTCCAGTCTACTAAAATCATAGCTATTTCGCTAGAACTCCATTTCTTCTATCAATTGAGTACAAGAAACCGCCCATTTACCAATTTCAACTACCCAATAAAGTGGTCAGAAATTGGCAATTTGGCCAATTTCACACAAATTTCAAACGATGCCAATTTCAAAATGGGGTCCAGAATAAACAAGACCAACATTCCTGGCACTAAAATAACATCTTCTGTTTATTAGTTTATCATTACTTTTGCTTTCCATTTTGAATTTTTATTCTCACAATAAATAGAAGATTTACTGTTATGTATACAACTGCATCATTGTAAAAACGGTATAAATAATATCACCGCACTTGTGAAAGAATATTAGACTCACCAGTTGACGTGAATTGGATGCATGGCATGATTTGTTTACTCTTGAACATCGGCAACAATCGAACATTTTCGCTACTTTGAGCTCAATTTCAAGGTACTTGTCATCGTAAAACCAATCAAAAGCATCTCTATATTTCTGTAAAATGTGACCAAGAATGTGACCAAGAATACATCAATACCATACGAAAATAGACTGCAAAGTCGCTGTTTTAACCCTTTCGGGGTTTTGGTCGTACTAGTACAGTTTACGCCCTGGGGTTATTGACGTACTAGTATGCCTAAATTCTAGCGCCCTCAAATCAAGCAGAAACAGGCTGTTAGGCCTAGATGTGATAGAATGGGTCTGTGCGGTCAGTGTGCGCAGTATAAAAAAATTCCTGCACCACACAGTGCATAATGAGGAAAAAAAACTGACAGTGTTTTTGGTTTAAAACAGCGACTTTGCAGTCTATTTTCGTATGGTATTTATGCTTGTATTCTCGTTTTCTTGGTCTCATTTTATAGAATAGATGATATATTACAGAAATGGAGATAATTTTGACTGGTTTCACGATGACAAGTACATTGAAACTGAGCGCAAAGTAGCGAAAATGTTCGATTTTGGCCGATGTTCAAGAGTAAACAAATCACACCATGCGTCCAATACACATCAACTGGAGAGTCTAATATTCTTGCACAAGTTTACAAGTTTGCACTGATATTATTTATACCATTTTTACAATGATGCAGTTGTATACATAACAGTAAATCTTCTATTTTTTGTGAGAATAAAAATTCAAAATGGAAAACAAAAGTAAAGTAAGAGGGGCCTGGAGACGTGACTAATGAACAGAGATGATGTTATTTTTGTGTCAGGAATGTCTGCCTTGTTTATTATGGACCCTATTTTGAAATTGGCATCGTTTGAAATTTGTGTGAAATTGGCCAAATTGCCATATTCTGACCACTATTTTGGGTAGTTGAAATTGGTAAATAGGCAGTTTCTTGTACTCAATCGATAGAAGAAATGGAGTTCTAGCGAAATAGCTATAATTTGAGTAGACTGAAACATTGGAATTTGCCAAAAATAGGGCTCAAAGTGGGCGAAATCGCCGATGCGTAAATGTCATAGATACCGCTAACTTCGCAAAAGCATAATTCCGTTAGTTTTCGATCAAATTTCATAATTTTTGTGGCGTTATGATCGATAAAAGATTCTCTATCATTTTATAATTTTTTTTTAAATTCGTGGACCCTGAGAACGAGTTTCAGAGAGACCCCTTGGACCCCTAAAGGGTTAAACGAAAAATACGGTCAGAGTTTATTTTTCTTATTATGCAGTGTGTGCTGCAGGATTTTTTTTATACTGCACACACTGACCCCACAGACCCATTCTTTCATATGTAGGCCTACCAGCATTCTCTCGCTAGATTTGAAGGTGCTAGAATTTAGGCGTTTAAGTATAGCACCAACCCTGGCTGTCAAGCCGTACTAGTACGACACCGACCCTGAAAGGGTTAACACTTAAACTGTCCAAACGTATACTGTATCTACATTTTCACTACCAAAGAGGGCAATTTTCTGCATACCTTTGAAGAGTTTCGAGAAAGTATCTACTCTCTGAGCCCGGCCATGGGCCAGGCTCGTATAATATAATAAGATATAATAAGACAAAAACAGATTTTTTTTAGGGTCGGTACTTATCGAGATATATAGCCAGGAAGTTGGTGCTGGATGCTCACATGACGGCAACATGGAGTCCTGCCGCTTGCAGAAGTGTTGCTGATATACAGTGGAACCCAGACTAATGAACGCTCCATATAGCGAACAAATCGTGTAACGAACGCTTTTTTCGCAAAATATTTTTCTCGTGTAGCAAACCGTACCAGACCTGTCTGCCTGCCCCACGCTTGCGCGGCGAGGTGGACAGGGCGCTAGTCAAGTGTTGTTTATACTTGAGAGAACATTACCCAGCGCGCTCTTTCAAACATTCACAATACTTTTGTTGTGTAGTATATTGCTGGTTCAGTGATTGTCACTGTGAAATAAGTCACCATGGGTTCAAAGAAGCTTCCTAGTGGCACCCCTGTGGTAAAGAGAGTGAGGACCACCATCGAACTGAAGAAAGAGAGTGTAGAAAAATATGAGAGTGGCGTATGTCTGAGTGAGCTTGCCAGGATGTACAACAAAAACAAATCTAGTATTGGCACTATCCTGGCAAAGAGAAATGAGATCAAGGAAGCTAATGTTGCAAAAGGGGTTGATATGCTAACGAAAAATAGATTGAAAACAGTGGATGAGGTTGAGAAGTTGTTGATGTTGTGGATAAACAATAAACAGATAGCAGGTGATAGTATTTCCACGGTGATAATTTGTGAAAAGGCAAGGAAGTTGAACGCAGATCTTGTCAAGACAATGCCTGGAACCAGTGGTGAGGAGAGTGATTTTAAAGCCAGCAGAGGCTGGTTTAAGAGGTTTAAGAAACGTAGTGGCATACACAGTGTTGTGAGACATGGTGAGGCAGCCAGCTAAGACAAACGTGCAGCTGAAAAGTTTGTTAGTGAATTTAAGGAGTTCGTAGAGGCTGAAGAATTCCTCCCCAACAAGTGTTAAATTGTAATGAAACTGGCCTGTTTTGGAAGAAAATGCCCAACAGGACCTTCATTACTCAGGAGGAAAAGGCACAGCCAGGACACAAGCCTATGAAAGACAGGCTAACTCTTATGATGTGTGCCAATGCGAGTGGTGATTTTAAAGTGAAGCCTTTACTGGTGTATCACGCAGAAAATCCCAAAGCCTTCAAGAAACACAATGTTAACAGGAATAATTTGTGTGTGCATGGGTCACTAAGGACTTTATTGAATGGTTGACTGGAGTGTTTGGCCCTAGTGTGAAGAAATACCTCCTGGAAAAGAAATTGCCACTCATGTGCCTCCAGGTACTGGACAATGCTCCTGCTCATCCTCACAACTTGGAAGAGTTGTTGTCTGACAACTTCAATTTCATCAGAGTGAAGTTCTTGCCTCCTAACACCACTCCTCTCATCCAGCCAATGGACCAGCAGGTCATTACAAACTTCAAGAAACTGTACACCAAAGCTGTGTTTCAGAAGTGCTTTGATGTGACCTCAGACACTGCATTGACCCTAAGAGAGTTCTGGAAAGATCACTTCAATATCGTGCATTGCATAGGCCTTATAGGTAAGGCTTGGGAGGGAGTAACTTCCAGGACTTTGAACTCTGCTTGGAGACCACTGTGGCCGGATTGTGTTGAAAAAGAGGGATTCTGAAGGGTTTGGGGATGACTCTGACAGCCCTATGCCAGTTGTGGAAAAAATTGTGGAATTGGGGACATCCATGGGGATGGAGGTTAGTGGTGAGGATGTGGAAGAGTTGCTGGTGGACCACGATGAAGAACTGACCACGATGAAGAACTAACCACTGAAGAGCTGCAAGACCTTCAACTGCAAGAACAACAGACCAAAGCTCAGGAAATTGCTTCAGAGGAGGAGGAATGGAGAAGGAAGAAGTTGCTTTCTTCAGAGATTAAGGAGATGTGTACAATGTGGACTAGGATGGAAAAAATTGTGGAGGAGCATCACCCTGACAAAGCTGTTGAAGGCCGTGTATGTGACATGTTCAATGACACTGTCTTGTCACATTTTAGGGACATTTTAAAGAACCGCCAGAAACAGACCTTTCTGGACAGTTATTTTGCAGGAAAGGAATCCAGTGACTCTCAACCTGGTCCTAGTGCCATTAAAAAACAAAGAAGGGAAGTAACCCCAGAAAAGGATTTGTACCTGAAATGTTCATGGAAGGGGATTCCCCTTCCAAACACTAGCAACACCACCACCTTCTCCCCTCCTTCCTTCTTCCACACATCAACAACTCTTCAATAATGGTAAGTGTCAATTTATTACTATTTTATACTATGTACAGTATATATCTCATTGTTTTGTGTGTAGATAAATGTACAGTGGACCCCCGCCTAACGAACACCCCGGAAATCGTACAATTATGTAAGTATAATATTTTAAGTGCTTGTGGAAGTGTATTTTTGGGGGTTTGAAATAGACTAACCTACGTGACATTATTTCTTAAGGAAGTAAATTCGTTCGGTAATGGCACTTGAGCAGGCTTCTGGAATGAATTTTGTTCGTTAGGCGGGGGTCCACTGTACATTTAATGTGTAAAAAAATTTTTTTTTTACATACTTTTGGGTGTCTGGAACGGATCAATTTGATTTACATTATTTCTTATGGGGAAAATAGATTTGAAAATCGTCCATTTTGAAAATAGGCGACCTCTCAGGAACAGATTAATCACGATTTTCAAGGGTCCACTGTATTAGATACTGAAATAGTACTCAGTCACAAACACACAGACAGGTGAACATTTTCATCTATCTTGGTCACATACTATTGTCTACAAATACAGTGGACCCCTGAGTAACGAAAAAACTTCATCCCAGAAGCCTGCTCAAGTGCCATTACCGAACGAATTTACTCCCTTAAGGAATAATGTCACATAGGTTAGTCTATTTCAGACCCCCAAAAATACACTTCCACAAGCACTTACAATATTATACAGTGGTACCTCGAGTTACGATGGTCCCCAAAATCGCCCTTTTATGCAAGTTTATTTTTTTAAATGCTTTTGTAAGTATATTTTTGGGGGTGTAAAAGGACTAGTCTATTTTACATTATTCCTTATGGGGATAAATTCGTTTGGTAATGGCACTTGAACAGCATTCTCGAATGAAAAAATATCGTAACTCGAGGTACCACTGTACTTACATAATTGTACGATTTCCGGGGTGTTCGTTACTCGGGGGTCCACTGTATATACAAAGTATTTATAGGTCCCAGCAACGTTTTAGACATGCTGGAGTATATATGAAACTCCTTGAAGCATGGTGTAAGACGAGTTTCACTCCACTGCTGGCAGTGCAGCAGTGGAGTGACACTTGATGATCAGGCACTGTTAAAGAGAACCGTGGCTTTATTTGTTTTCACTGTTACACATAAACATGTCTGTCTGTCTATCCATCTAACTGCTCTTCTGTCTTTCTGTCTGCCTGTGTGTGTGTCTGTCTTCCTGTCTCTCTCTGCTTGTCTCTGTCTCAGAGAGCCACTCATGAACCAACAGGTATTACACACAATGCAGAATCCTCATGTCTGATTCCTGATCAAGTGAAAATGCGTATTGCCAGTCAAGTTTATTATGCCTTATATCTACAAGCACAGTATGTATATCACTTTGCAATTTTTGGGTTATCCTAGGTAATTTACACTATGTATGATAACTGTACTTATGTGTATCTGTGAGATAGAGACAGAGATAGACAGACACAGATACAGAAGGAGAAACAGCCAAAGTTAATCAGCCAGCCAGACAGCCATCTGGCCGGCCAGCCGAATACGTATTACACATGTTCCTGAATCGTTTCTCTTTACTTAGGGCATAGGTTATAGGACATTCTGCAAGATGACACTACCAGTGGTACCAAAATTTAAAGGATGTTGCACAAATGTTGCACATGGGTTATTATCAAGGTTTTTGATATTTCCTCGACCACTTGTGGCCACATTCATCTCAAAGTCACTAAACTCAGGGTCAACATCACTTTCCTCTTAAAAGGGGAGTGTTAATACAACATGACATCAGTGAGTCCTGGTGTTTGCCATACTGTTTGCTCTAGCTGGCACTCAATTGAACTGGTGCTCCCACAAAGAGTGGTCCCAGATTTTTTTTAATACAGTGCACACCGAGTGTTAAGACCCATTCTATACTAACCAGGCATCTCAAGCTAATCATACCAAATTTGGAGGCAGGAAAAATAAAATGTTGATCTACGTTTGGAGCGATAGTGGTAACAACGTAGATCTATGTTTGGCCAGTTTAAGGGTTAAACCAAAAACAAGGTCACAGTTTTTTCTCATTATGCACTGCATGCTGCAAGATTTTTTTATACTGCACACACTGACCACGCAGACCCATTCTCTCACATGTAGGCCTACCATCTTTCTCCCGCAAAATTTGAAGCCGCTAGAATTTTGAGATAAGCTCTCCTAACACAAGTAAGAGGCAGTTAAATTTTCATTTACTGTACAGTATTTCAGTTAAATTCTCATTTAGTACAGCCTCTCCTCACTTAATGACGGAGATAGGTGCCTAAGACCCCGTCGGTAAACGATTTCGTCACTAATCGAGGAATCGCCCCTTACTGACACTTCAAGTGTTACCACCCAAAATTAAAACATTCAGTTTTATGTTTGTTGGGAAATTCCTTTCAATCTGTTTATTATTAATGGAAATACAACATTAAATAGGTCAATGATTTACTTCCAAGATATTCCAGGAAATGCTTAAATAGCTGGAATAAATATGATAGGTAGATAACCTTTATTGACAGTAATAGTATAATTACACAATATTTTATAGTGCCATGAGCTTACACGTCCATATGTCATGGTGAAGCAGGAGTTACTGAGACTGCTGGCACCTTCTCCCTCTCTCTCGAATACCTGGAGTTTACCTGTAGAGTGTTCCGGGGGTCAATGCCCCCGCGGCCCGGTCTGTGACCAGGCCTCACGTGGATCAGGGCCTGATCAACCAGGCTGTTACTGCTAGCCGCAAGCAGTCCAACGTACGAACCACGGCCTGGCTGGTCAGGTACCAACTTTAGGTGCCTGTCCAGTGCCTGCTTGAAGACAGCCAAGGGTCTATTGGTAATCCTCCTTATCTATGCTGGGAGGCAGTTGAGCAGTCTTGGGCCCCTGACACTTATTGAGTTGTCTCTCAATGTGCTAGTGGCACCCCTGCTTTTCATTGGGGGGATGTTGCATCGTCTGCCGAGTCTTTTGCTTTCGAAGGGAGTAACTTTCGTGTGCAAGTTTGGTACTAATCCCTCTAGGATTTTCCAAGTGTATATAATAATGTATCTCCCCTGCCTGCATTCTAGGGAGTACAGGTTTAGGAACTTCAAGCGTTCCCAATAACTGATGTGGTTTATTGCAGTTATGCGTGCCATGAAGATTCTCTGCACATTTTCTAGGTCAGCAATTTCACCTGCCTTGAAAGGTGCAGTTAGTGTGCAGCAATATTCCAGCCTAGATAGAACAAGCGACCTGAAAAGTATCATCATTGGCTTGGCATCCCTGGTTTTAAAGGTTCTCATTATCCATCCTGTCATTTTTCTAGCAGATGAGATTGCTACAGTGTTATGGTCCTTGAAGGTGAGATCCACTGACATGATCACTCCCAGGTCTTTGACATTAGTTTTTCGCTCTATTGTGTGGTTGGAATTTGCTTTATACTCCGATGAAATTATAATTTCTTCATGTTTTCCATATCGGAGTAATTGTAATTTCTTATCATTGAACTTCATATTATTTTCTGCAGCCCATTTAAAGATTTGGTTTATGTCTGCTTGGAGTCTTGCAGTCTTTTCAATGGTGGACACTGTCATGCAGATTCAGGTGTCATCTGCAAAGGAAGACACAGCACTGTGGCTTATATCCCTGTCTATGTCCGATATGAGGATGAGGAACAAGATGGGAGTGAGTACTGTGCCTTGTGGAACAGAGCTTTTCACTGTAGCCACCTCAGACTACTCTGTTGACTACTTCTCTTTGTGTTCTATTTGTTAGGAAAATATAGATCCATCTACCAACTTTTCCTGTTATTCCTTTATCATGCATTTTGTGTGCTATTACACCATGGTCACACTTGTCAAAGGCTTTTGCAAAGTCTGTGTATATTACATCTGCATTCTGTTTGTCTTCTAGAGCATCCAGGACCTTGTTGTAGTGGTCCAGTAGTTGGGACAGACAAGAGCGACCTGCTCTAAACCCATGCTGCCCTGGGTTGTGTAATTGATGGGTATCTAGATGAGTGGCGATCTTGCTTCTTAGAACCCTTTCAAAGATTTTTATGATATGGGATGTTAGCACTATTGGTCTAATTCTTTGCTATTGCTTTACTGCCTCCTTTGTGGAGTAGGGCTATGTCTGTTGTTTTTAGTAACTGCAGGATGACCTCAGTGTCCATGCTCCCTCTCCATTGATGAACACGGAGTTCCATGTGTCTGGGCCTGGGGCGGAGTGCATGGGCATGTCATTTATCGCCTTTTTGAAGTCATTTGGCGTCAGGATAATGTCAGAGATGTTTGCGTCTACCATGTTCTGTGGCACTCTCATAAAAAATTCATTTAGGTCTTCGACTTCCAGTCTGGTTAGCGGCTCGCTAAAAACTGAGTCATACTGGGACTTTAGTAGCTCACTCATTTCCTTGCTGTCATCTGTGTAGGACCCATCCCGTTGAAGTAGGGGCCCAATACAGTCATCCCTCGGTTTTCGTGTTTAATCTGTTCCTGAGGGATGCACTAAAACTGAAACACACGAAAACTGAAGCCATTTTCCCCATAAGAAATAATGGAAATTCAATTAATCCGTTTCAGACACCCAGGAGTATTAACAAAAAATAATTTTTTAGAGATTAAATAGATTTACATACAGAAAAGACTAACAAATAAATATAAAGCACTAATAACATGTATAAATGAACATTTAACATCACACTTACTTTTATTGGCGACTCTTGTTGGTGTATGGAAGATGGAGAGGAGAGAGGGAGGCGAGTTTATTGTTGGGAGGCAGGACAAAATGCTTCAATTTGACACTAATATCAGCTCTACGGCTTATTTATCTATCACAATTCATCTAATATGACATAATAAACAATATAAATAACATAAAAACGTGATATACACTCTAGAATGAATAAAATATGTGTCTCATTACGAATGTGGTGGCGGGCATACTCGGTCCAGCTATGAAAACATCTTCCTATTCTTTCCTCCTTCAGACGCATTAGTATAAGAGAAAACGGAGTTTGTAATGCTAACTGCATTAGATCACTTATTTCCAGTTGCTTCAAGGTGAACAGTAATCATTCCTGTCCAGGATGGCTGGTAACAACAGCAGCAACAACAACAACAACTGGTTTGTTGACAAAACTACCGAAACTTCTACACTCTCATTCTCTCTCGTTTATTCATTTAATCTTGTTTACTCACCTCTCACTCTACATTAAGACTGCCTCTTACCACCATTGCCTTTCATCACCACTGCCTCTAACACTGCCTCAGCCAACAAACAAGCACCACTGCCTCTCATCACCACTGCCTCTCACCACCATTGCCTCTCATCACCACTGCCTCTCATCACCACTGCCTCTCACCACCATTGCCTCTCACCACTGCTTCTCACCACCACTGCCTCTCACCACCTCTGCCTCTCATCACCACTGCCTCTCACCACCACTGCCTCCCATCACCACTGCCTCTCACCACCACTGCCTCTAATCAACACTGCCTCTCACCACTTTGCTACGATTTCTTTCTTTAATTCTATGGTGTTCCTCACTTTCTTTACCAAAGGACTGACACTAGGAGCTATCTTTGGGCCCGTGGTGGCTTATTTAGCAGTCACACACAATAATCAAGGGCCAAAAACAATGGATTGTTAAGAAATGTTTTGTATGAACTCGCAGGATAATGTTCACTCAACCAGAAACAATGCTACAATGCCTGAGAATGTGCGTGGGAGGCAGGCTTGCGAACTTTGTATGTGCGCTGGGCACTGGACAAGGTTCCGGACCAAGCACGAAAATGGAGGGAATCACACGAAAACAGAGGTCAATTTTCCCTGAAAAAACTGCACGAAAACTGAAATACACGAAAACAGAGATACACGAAAACGGAGGGATGACTGTACTGGATGTTGTTCTCGACTTTGCTTTGGCATAAGAAAAAATACTTTGGGTTTCTTTCAATTTCATTTATGGCTTTTAATTCTTCCCGCATTTCTTGATTCCTGCAAGATTCCTTTAGTTTTAGTTCGATGTTTGCTGTTTCTCTGACCAGTGTCTCCATACGTATTTCCGATACAGTGGGCCCCCAACTATCGGCCGGTCTGAGAATCGGCCGACTCGAGTTTCAATCGCTTTTTTCGGCCCAATTTTTGCCCGACTATTGGTTCGCGTACCAGACCTGTCCGCCTGCCTGTGCAGGCGTCATGAGCCAGTCTAGCTTTGTTTACCATTGAGTGAACATTACCCAGCGTGCTCATTCAAACGTTTCACAACAATTATATTGTGTTTATTAATTGTCACTGTGAAATATAAGTCACCATGGTAAAGAAAGTGAGGAACACCATCGAACTGAAGAAGGAGATAGTAGAAAAATATGAGAGTGGCGTACGTGTGGGGAAGCTTGCCAGGATATACAACAAAAACAAATCTACTATCACTTCTATCCTGGCAAAGAGAAAAGAAATCAAGGAAGCTGATGTTGCGAAAGGTGTTGACATGTTTGCCAAAAATAGATCAAAAACAGTGGATGAGGTTGAGAAGTTGTTGGTGGTGTGGATCAACGAAAAACAGATAGTGGATGATAGTTTTTCCATGGCGATAATTTGTGAAAAGGCAAGGCAGTTGCACGCAGATGTTGTCAAGAAAATGCCTGGAACCAGTGCTGATGCGAGTGATTTTAAGGCCAACAAAGATTGGTTTGACAGATTTATGAAATGTAGTGGCATACACAGTGTTTTAACCCTTTGACTGTTTCGGTCGTATATATACGTCTTACGAGCCAATGTTTCTGACGTATAAATACGCATAAATTCTAGCGGCCTCAAATCAAGCAGGAGAAAGCTGGTAGGCCCACATGTGAGAGAATGGGTCTGTGTGGTCAGTGTGCGCAGTATAAAAAAAATCGGGCAGCCAGTGGTGCATTGTGGGAATGCCATTTCAGTAGTCCTTGTTCAGCATGCCTAGTGGTAAGAATTATCTGACTCCTTGGCACATCTGGGACTCTTCTCTTCCTCAATGATAGCTCTAACACAGATGGAAGTATCTCTGAAGATAAATTTCATGGTTTTGAGGAGTTTGTGACCAAAAGAAATGTCCAGGATACCAGAAGGAAGGAAGGAAGGAAGGAAGAAAGAGATGAGAGGAAGGAAGGAAGGAAGGAAGAGATGAGAGGAAGGAAGGAAGGAAAGAAGAGATGAGAGGAAGGAAGGAAGGAAAGAAGAGATGAGAGGAAGGAAGGAAGGAAAGAAGAGATGAGAGGAAGGAAGGAAGGAAAGAAGAGATGAGAGGAAGGAAGGAAGGAAAGAAGAGATGAGAGGAAGGAAGGAAGGAAAGAAGAGATGAGAGGAAGGAAGGAAGGAAAGAAGAGATGAGAGGAAGGAAGGAAGGAAAGAAGAGATGAGAGGAAGGAAGGAAGGAAGAAGAGATGAGAGGAAGGAAGGAAGGAAAGAAGAGATGAGAGGAAGGAAGGAAGGAAAGAAGAGATGAGAGGAAGGAAGGAAGGAAAGAAGAGATGAGAGGAAGGAAGGAAGGAAAGAAGAGATGAGAGGAAGGAAGGAAGGGAGAAAGAAGAGATGAGAGGAAGGAAGGAAGGAAAGAAGAGATGAGAGGAGAGGAAGGAAGGAAGGAAAGAAGAGATGAGAGGAAGGAAGGAAGGAAAAGAAAGAGATGAGAGGAAGGAAGGAAGGAAAGAAGAGATGAGAGGAAGGAAGGAAGGAAAGAAGGATGAGAGGAAGGAAGGAAGGAAAGAAGAGATGAGAGGAAGGAAGGAAGGAAAGAAGAGATGAGAGGAAGGAAGGAAAGAAGAGATGAGAGGAAGGAAGGAAAGAAGAAATGAGAGGAAGGAAGGAAAGAAGAGATGAGAGGAAGGAAGGAAAGAAGAAATGAGAGGAAGGAAGGAAAGAAGAAGTAAGGAATGAGGAAAGGAAGGAAGGAAAGAAGAGATGAGAGGAAGGAAGGAAAGAAGAAGTAAGGAATGAGGAAAGGAAGAAGGAAGGAATTAAGAAAGAGAGAAAGGAAGGAAAGAAGAGATGAGAGGAAGAACAAAAGAAGTAAGAAAGGAAGGAAGAAAGGCAGGAAGGAAGAGATGAGAGGAAGGAAGGAAGGAAATATGTAAGAAAGGAAGGAATGAAGGAAGAAAGGAAGCTAGGAAGGTAGGTATGAAGGAAAGGAAGGAGGTTGTGGGGAAGAAGACATGGGTCCCCTTTTGTGTTGACAGGCAGTGTGGGTGGTGAGTAATGGTATAATATGTCATTATGACAGCTGCCTTACCCTGACTCAGCAAATTTAGACACCCACACACCACACACACACCCACCCACACACCCCCACACCCACACCCCACACCCACACACACCCCACACACACACACACACACACACACACACACACACACACACACACAGAGCTAAGGGGATTGTCCTACGAAGAAAGGCTAAGGGAAATCGGCCTGACGACACTAGAGGACAGGAGGGTTAGGGGAGACATGATAACGACATATAAAATACTGCGAGGAATAGATAAGGTGGACAGAGACAAGATGTTCCAGAGAGGGGACACAGAAACAAGGGGTCACAGTTGGAAGTTGAAGACTCCTATGAGTCAAAGGGATGTTAGGAAGTATTTCTTCAGTCATAGAGTTGTCAGGAAGTGGAATAGCCTAGAAAGTGACGTAGTGGAGGCAGGAACCATACATAGTTTTAAGACGAGGTTTGATAAAGCTCATGGAGCAGGGAGAGAAATGACCTAGTAGCAATCAGTGAAGAGGCGGGGCCAGGAGCCATGACTCGACCCCTACAACCACAAATAGGTGAGTACAAATAGGTGAGTATACACACACACACAGCTTGGAGGTTTGAAGTGTCCAGTCATTATATATGTACATATATATTATAGAACAATAGTAATAAAAAATTTTTTTTATTGTTGGTTGGTGTAAACAAGTTTTGTAAACAATATAATGATACTAATGTTTGTGTGATTATTGTGTTGCATACGAGTGTATATACATATATACATTGCACCTTTCTTTGGTCTCACAGGCCACATAAGTTACGTAAAAAAATAAAATAGTGAAAAAACAAGAAACCTACGAAAGGAAGTAAACCAAAGTTTACTGGGTGAGCGGCATTCGCTTCTGTTGCCATACGCGGCTCATTTTTTGCCAACTTTACGCCTCTATATCTCAGTAAGTACTGATCGTAAAAATTTTTTTTGGGATTTAAACAATCAGAAATATAATCTTAACATTTTGATAAGAAATTTTTTTTTTTTTCAAATATTTTGCGACATGAAATGACAGTTTCAGAAAGGGGTCTCCGACAGTCAAAGTGTTAAGGCATGGTGAGGCAGCCAGTTCAGACAAATTTACTGCTGAAAAGTTTGTGACTGAATTTAAGGGGTTTGTAGACACTGAAAAATTCAAACCCCAACAAGTGTTTGTGATGAAACAGGCCTCTTTTGGAAGAAAATGCCAAAGAGGACCTACATTAATCAGAAGGAAAAGGCACTGCCAGGACACAAGCCTATGAAAGACAGGCTAACTCTCATGTTGTGTAGTAATGCTAGTGGGGATTTTAAAGTGAAGCCTTTACTGGTGTATCACTGAAAATCCCAGTGTGTTTAAGAAATGCAGCGTTGCTAAGGTTAATTTGTGTGTGATGTGGAAGGCTAACAGAAAGGCATGGGTCACTAGGGAAATTTTCCTTGATTGGTTCAATGAAGTGTTTGGCCCCAGTGTGAAGAAATATCTCCTGGAAAATAAATTGGGCCTCAAGTGCCTCCTGGTAATGGACAATGCTCTTGGTCATCCTCGAGACTTGGAAGAGCAAATTGTGGAGGAGTTTAAGTTCATCACAGTGAAATTCTTGCCCCCTAATACCACTCCTCTCCTCCAGCCCATGGACCAGCAGATCATTTCCAACTTTAAAAAGCTCTACACCAAAGCAATGTTTAAAAGGTGCTTTGATGTGACCTCAGACACTAATTTGACCCTAAAAGAGTTTTGGAAAGATCATTTCAGTATCCTCCATTGCATAAACGTTATAGGTAAGGGAGTGACATGCAGGACTTCGAACTCTGCCTGGAGAAAATTGTGGCCAGACTGTGTCCCAGAGAGGGATTTTGAAGGTTTTGGGGATGAGCCTCAGAACCCTGAGCCTGAGCCTGTTGTGGAAGAAATTGTGGCACTGGGCAAGTCCATGGGGATGGAGGTTTGTGCCGAGGATGTGGAAGAGTTGGTGGAGGAAGACAATGAAGAGATAACAACTGCAGATCTGCAAGAGCTTCATCTGCAACAGCAACAGACCACAGTTCAGGAAAATGGTCCAGAGGAGGAGGAAGAGAGATGGAAGACATTGCCTTCTTCAAAGATTAAGGAGATTTGTGCCCAATGGACTAATGTACAAAGATTTATGGATGATTATCACCCTAACAAAGCTGTTGCAGGCCGTGTCGGGAACATGTACAATGACAATGTGGTGTCCCATTTCAGGGATGTATTAAAGAAATGCCAGACACAGAGCTCCCTGGACAGATTTTTGGTTAGAGAGGGGTCCAGTGATTCTCAACCTGGTCCTAGTGGCATTAAAAGAAAAAGAAGGACAGTAACCCCAGAAAAGAACTTGGTACCTGTAGTGTTAATGGAAGGGGATTCTCCTTCTAAACAATAGCATACTCCTTCCTCTCCCCTCATTCAATCTTTCACACATCAACAACTCTTCAATAAAGGTAAGTGTTAAGTTATTATACTGTTTTATTTATTTGTGGTAATTTATATATACATATATCAACCTTTTCTGTGTAAGTTAATGTGTAAACAATACTTATTTTAATACTTTTGGGTGTCTGGAACGGTTTTATTGAATTTCCATTAGTATTTCTTATGGGGAAAATAGATTCGGATTAAGTTATATTCGGTTTAAGTTAAGCCCTCTGGAACGGATTAATAACGTAATCCGGGGGTCCACTGTATTTGGGAGTTGACTTGTCAGCGGATGGGTTTATGCAGGATGAGGTTAACCATAGAACTGATGAAGGAAAGAAGGCGAGTGGTGCATTGAGGTATCTGTGGAGACAAAAAAAAAGTTATCTATGGAAGCAAAGAAGGGAATGTATGAAAGTATAGTGGTACCAACACTCTTATATGGGTGTGAAGCTTGGGTTGTAAATGCAGGAAGGAGGAGGCTTTAGGCAGTGGAGATGTCCTGTCTAAGGGCAATGTGTGGTGTAAATATTATGCAGAAAATTCAGAGTGTGAAAATTAAGGAGGTGTGGAGTTACTAAAAGTATTAGTCAGAGGGCTGAAGAGGGGTTGTTGAGGTGGTTTGGTCATTTAGAGAGAATGGATCAAAGTAAAATGACTTGGAGCGTATAAATCTGTAGGGGAAGGAGGGGTAGGGGTTGTCCTCGAAAAGGTTGGAGGGAGGGGGTAAAGGAGGTTTTGTGGGCAAGGGGCTTGGACTTCCAGCAAGCGTGTGTGAGTGTGTTAGATATGAGTGAATGGAGACGAATGGTTTTTGGGACCTGATGAGCTGTTGGAGTGGGAGCAGGGTATTATTTTGTGAAGGGATTCAGGGAAACCAGTTAATTGATTTAGTTGGACTTGAGTCCTGGAAATGGTAAGTACAATTCATGCACTTTAAATCAGGGGTCTGGGATAGTGACAGTTTGGAGGGACTATTCTAAACTGTAGTATCTGAGCACCTCTGCAAAGACAGTGATTATGTATGAGTGAGGTGAAAGTGTTGAATGAAGAAAGTATTTTCTTTTTTGGGGATTTTCTTTCTTTTTGGGTCACCCTGCCTCGGTGGGAGACGGCCGACTTGTTGAAGGAAAAAAAAAAAATGCAACTCTCTCTCAAGAAGAAAGTTAGCATGGAAATAAATCTGAAGGGGAAGGGAAAAAAAAAAAAGGAGAAATGTTGCGGTGAGGAATTCATGGAATCACAATCTTACCTTTCAACATCACTGAACTTTGTGTCAGACTCCTTATGTTTCTCATTAGTGTGCTCTGCACTGCCATCATCTTCAGCTTCCTCAATATCTTCGTCTCGTACTACTTGAACTATTTCTCCATCATTTTCACCAAATGTCTCCCCCACTTCCTCCAGCATTTCCAATTCATCATCCTTCAAATAAATATGAATTTCTCTTAAAAATAGATGGACAACAGAGTATAGATACTCATAAAAGAGTTTTAATTAAAAAATTCTTACCTATTAATAACCTAACAACACACATATTCAACACATTGCAACAAAAGTATCAAAAACTAGACATAAGAGTGTACTCTAAAAAGTATATGTATTCTGCTTACCTTACACTGTACACCTACCCACACACACACACCCCTCATATATGGTATTAGTGCAAGGGTACCAACAACTGCACACCATCTTAAATCAAGCACCATAAAACAAAAGAAGTCATCAGTAATGAAATACTAGGAAGAAAAATGATACAGGACAATAATAGAAAGTTCCTTCATAAGCAGGAATTGCTGATAGCTGTTAGTACTGGAAAGTTTAAACATACATGATGACTTAACTATAGTAGAAAGGAAACACAAAAACACCCACGCATACAAAAACACACACATACAAAAACACACACACACAAAAACACACACATACAAAAACACACACGAATACCAAAAAAAAAAAAAAAAACAGATCATAGCCTGATTATGGTCAGGCCGCAGGGGCGTTATCTCCCGAAACACCCTCCAGGTATACCCCCCCATTCAAAGCTTTACATTTACCGAACATACAATCCATTTATACTGTCTACTGTGGAAAAGGACACTTGCGATCAGTTCAGGACAATTATTGAAAATCCCAACCATCGCAAAACTACATCGCCACCTGCTTTAAACACTTCTGTCTTCATTCCATCAATCCAAGCTGTTTTACCATCTTTCATTCTACTCACTGCCTTATGCACCTCCCCCACACTCGCATGTAGCTCATCTTCACTTCTAAAAGATGTTATATCTCCCTGGCCAATGTACAAAATCCCTGTCTCCCTCTCTTCATCAATATTTAATAGCTCTGAAAAAAATTCCTACCAAATTCCTGGGCCTGCACCTTGACAGCAACCTGAAATTCAACACCCATATCCAACAAATAACAAAAAAGTATCCAAAACAACTGGGATCCTCTCTAAGATACGTAACTATGTACCACAATCAGCCCTACTCACACTATACTATTCACTCATCTATCCTTACCTCACCTATGCTATTTGTGCCTGGGGATGAACAGCAGCAACTCACCTAAAGCCAATAACCCAACAAAAAGCTGCAGTAAGAATTATTACACAATCCAATGCTAGACAACACCCCTTCCCCACTCTTCAAAGACCTAAACCTATTCACTGTACAGAACATTCACACCTACTACTGTGCAACCCATTAACCCTGAACTAAAACACTTTCTTGATAGTTGCAACAGGACCCATAGACACAATACCAGACACAAAAATTTCTATGACATTCTTCGTGTCCGGCTAAACCTGTACAAAAATTTAATGTACATAAAAGGGCCTAAAATCTGGAACTCCCTGCCTGAAAACTCTAGAACCGCAGACTCAACATCCATTTTCAAACCAACCATTAAAAATCACCTCATCTCCTTAACAAACCCCATCATCAGCTAACCAAATGAAAACCACCGAGTTTCGGCCACCTCCCAACTCGAACAATTATGTAAGTGTATTATTGTAAGTGCATTTGTAAGTGTATTTTTGGGGGTCTGAAATGGACTAATCTAATTTACATTATTCCTTATGGGAACAAATTTGTTTGGTAATAGCACTTGAACAGCCTTCTGGATCGAATTATGGCCGAAACTTGGGGTATCACTGTACAGTCAACAATCTGTTTTCGTGTATCTCCGTTTTCGGTGATTTCAGTTTTCAGGCACTTATTTCGTGGAAATATTACCTCCGTTTTCGTTCATGGTACAGAACCTGTCCAGTGCCCAGCGCACATACAAAGCCAACAAGCCCGCCTCCCACGCACATTCTCAGGCAGTGTAGCATTGTTTCTGGTTGAGTGAACATTATCCTGCGAGTTCATACAAAACATTTCTTAACAATCCATTGTTTTTGGCCTTTGATTATTGTGTGTAACTGCTAAATAAGCCACCATGGGCCCAAAGAAAGCTCCTAGTGCCAGTCCTTTGGTAAAGAAAGTTAAGAACACCATAGAATTAATTTAAGAAATCGTAGCAAAGTGGAGTTGATAAAGGCTATAGCACCAGCCAGCGATAAAGTGTAGCACTAACAGTGTAGCAAGTAAGTTAAGAGATAGAAAAATGGCGACACGAAACTTAACTCCTCCACTGTTGTTTGAGGAGTATAAGGGCACTAAGTCCAGAGCTGCCCTCTGCCAACATCTTCTCCAAGGTAAGTGTAAATATTACTTATTTATATAAGTGTGAATATTTCTTATTTATAAATTATGTACATTGTTTGTGTGAATAGTGGTGGTGGCTTTCTGCTGTCACCGACCACCACCACGGCTTATGGTCAGTGGCCCTTATACACAACAACACTACCCCCAGTCCTTACATTCGTAATGACATGTTTTATTCATTCTAGAGTTTATATCATGTTTCTATGTTATTAATATTGTTTATTATGTCATATTAGATTAATTTTGATAGATAAATAAGCCGTAGAGCTGATATTAGTGTCAAATTGAAGCATTTTGTCCTGCATCCCAACAATAAACTCGCCTCCCTCCCTCTCTCCTCTCCATCTTCCATACACCAACAAGAGTCACCAATAAAGGTAAGTGTGATATTAACCCTTAAACGGTAAAAACGTATATTTACGTTAGCACTGCTACTGCCCCAAACGTAATTTTACGTTTTATTTTTCCTGCCTCCAAATTTGGCACGATTGGCCTGAGATGCCTTGTCAGCATAGAATGGGTCTTAACACTCCGTGTGCGCCATATTAAAAAAATCTGGGACCACTTAGTACCTTGTGGGAGCACCAGTTAATTTGAGGGCCAGCTAGAGCAAACACTGCGGCATACACTATAGATTCACTGATGTCATATCCTATTAACATTCCCCTTTGAAGTGGAAAGTGATGTCAGCAGGCTGGCAGGCCAGCTGGCTGCCTCCCTGCATGGGGACCTGGCTGGCAAACAGCTGGTTGGCTAGCAGCTGGCTGGTCAGCTGGATACCTGATTGGCTGTCTATCTCTGTCTGTCTGTCTGTATCTATCTGTCTCTGTCTCTATCTGTCTGTCTCTATCTCACAGGAACACATACGTAAATACAATTATACATAGTGTAAGTTACCTAGGATAACTAAAAAAATCAAGACAAAGTGTTATAATGTGCTTGTGATCTGCGTAATACCAGTTGGTTCTTGAGCTACTCTCTGAGACAAACAGACAGAAAGGAGACGACACACAGGCAGACAGAAAGACAGACACACAGACAGACAGATACACAGGTTTGCATAACAAATAAAGGGAAGCAATGTAAGCTGTCAAATGTCATCATGGTAATTACTGGACTGATAATGTCACCAGAGTCATTAGTGGAGATCAGATGAGATAAGGCAGCAACACAAATCTTTTATTATTATTATTATTATTATTATGCACTTATTATTATTATTATTATTATTATGCACTATTATTATTATTATTATTATTATTCACTATTATTATTATTATTCACTATCATTATTATTATTATTATTTTTATGCACTATCATTATTATTATTATTTGAGTACAATTTCAGTACCTAATATTAGTGTCAGAACAAAGATTAGCTATGAAATCACAAGAACTACTGTAAATTGTGATTATGAGAACATAAAAATTATATAAAATAATAAAAAAGTGAAAAAAAAGGTATATCGGCAACGATTCTGCAAGTGGCAGGACTCCTGTTGCTGTCAGGTGAGCATCCAGTGCCAACTTCTCCGCTTCATATCTCGGTAACTACTGACCCAAATTCTTTTTTTTTATCCTATAACACTTAAAAAAATGTGCTCTTTTTTTCTCTATAATTTTTTTTTTTTTTTTCAAAAAATTCGGGGCACTGCGCGAGGTAACGTAAATATACGTTTGGACCGTTTAAGGGTTAAATGTTCATTTATATATGTTATTAGTGCTTTATATTTATTTGTCATTCTTTTCTGTATGTAAATCTATATTTAATCTCTAAAAATATTTTTTTTGTTAAGGGGCAGTAACACCTGTCACTGAGCGCGAATAAAAAAAAAAAAAAAAAAAAAAAAAAAAAAAAAAATTGAAAAATTATGAAAATTGAGTTAATCATATAGAAAAATAGCTTAACTCTCTGGCTACACAATGGTACAAGACTCAATGTAATACGACGTTTCTACAAGGAATTATAGTCATTTATATCATGTATGGTGACGGCGATGTGCGCAGCTCGCCTGCTCTCAGCCCGTATATTTTTAGAATTTTTTTCCATTTTTATTCTTTACTGTTTCGTGTATTATTCATTCTAATGGTGTAATTTACGATTTGGCATCGTATGAGAGTGGGCGGAGCTTATACGTAGTCTACCAGCCAATCAGGAACGATCTGGGAATATTTGCTGACGTCAGCAGAATTCCTACTCTGAGAGCACCATATATTATTTCATTATTATGCTAATATCAATTCTACGGCTTATTTATCTATCACAATTGATATAATATGAAATAATAAACACTATAAATAACATATAAACATGTTATATGCTCCAGCATGAATAAAAATGAGCTCTAATATAGTGCGGTCTCTATCAGCAATATGAGTATAAAAATGATTCCCCTTCCCATAACATTTTCTTTGGCCTGTGAGTAAGAGAAAACGGTGTGTAGAGGCTAACTACACTAAAACATTAGTTTTACAAAGAAAACATTGAAACAAGTGATTTTTTCGAAAAAAAAAAAAAAAAAATTCCCGAGGCGGGTGGCTGGCGCCGCTCCAGGCACTTTCCAGGCGAATATCTCGGAAGTAAGTTATTGACTTATTTTACTTTGTGGAGTTTTTACTGTTTGATTAAATGAAATAATATTCACAGGAATGGTAAAAATATGATTGTTCTTATTTTTAAGAACGCACTTTTGTAAATATTCCAAATATTTTGGGATTTATTTGGGATTAAAGGGCATATTTTTTTTCAACATTCAAACAGTTACATGCTTTATTTTTTTGTGGAATAAAGATAAGATGTTTACAGGAAAGTACATCGTCAAAAAATCGTATTAGCATTGTTCTTTCGGTACCAAGTCTCAAAACAACCTTACGTAGTGAAATATAGGATCGGGATCCTGCCAAACGTCCTGACATGAGATTTTCAGTAAATATTTTTTTTTTCAGTTGTTGTTTGGACTATCTTATTGAATATTTTTTAAAACATACTGAGTGAACACTTCTATGTGTAAAAAAAAAATGAAAGAAATTCGACGAACAGAAAAAAAAAAAATTGACGCTCGGAGACAGGTGTTACTGCCCCTTAATACTCCTGGGTGTCTGAAACAGATTAATTGAATTTACATTATTTCTTATGGGGAAAATGGCTTCAGTTTTCGTTGATTTCAGTTTTAGTCGATCCCTCTGGAATGGATTAAACATGAAAACCGAGGGTTGACTGTATAGTTATTGCCTATTAACCCTTTGACTGTTTCTGTTGTATATATACGTCTTACGAGCCAATGTTTCAGACGTATTAGGACGCATAAATTCTAGCGCCCTCAAATCAAGTGGGAGAAAGCTGGTAGGCCTACATGCGAGAGAATGTGTCTGTGTGCGCAGTATAAAAAAAATCGGGCAGCCAGTGGTGCATTGTGGGAACACCATTTCAGTAGTCCTTGTTCAGCATGCCTAGCATTAAGAATTACCTGACTCCTTGGCACATCTGGGACTGTTCTCTTCCTCAATGATAGCTCTAACACAGATGAAAGTGTGTCTGAAGATAAATTTCATGGTTTTGAGGAGTTTGTGACCGAAAGAAATGCCCAGGATACCAGAAGGAAGGAAGGAAGAGATGAGAGGAAGGAAGGAAATATGTAAGAAAGGAAGGCAGAAATAAATAAAGGAATGAAGGAAACTAGGTATGAAGGAAAGGAAGGAGGTTGTGGACAAGAAGACATGGGTCCCCTTTTGTGTTGACAGGCAGTGTGGGTGGTGAGTAAAGGTATAATATGTCATTTTGACAGCTGCCTTACCCTGACTCAGCAAATTTAGATTCCCCCCCCCCAATGGTAGCGATGGTAGAAAAGGGTTTACCAAACAGCCTGGCCAGCTCACTGATACGCACTCCACTTTCATATTTTTCGATTACTGTATCTCCTTCTTCAGTTCTATCGTACATGTATTTCTGTTTCTCTTTGCCACAGGCTTAGCACTAGGATCTTTTCTTGGACCCATGGTAGCTTATTTAGCAGTTGCAAGCACTAAAAACAGTGGAATAATGACAATATACTGGTATGAATGCGTGGGTGTGAGTGGGTGGTCGCTCTCGCTTGTAAACAATAGCACACTGACGCTCCCTGGAGTGCGCGCTCAGCTGGGCGCCAAGCGGACACGTCCGGTACGAATGTCGTTACACGAAGCAAACATCGTAAATCACAGTCAAATTTTTTATGTTATAAATATCGGTTATCGAAAATAACGTAAAATGATAGCATCGTAAGTCGGGGTACCACTGTACTTCTTCCATAATCCCTCTCTCCAATGTGATATCCAATTTTTCTTTATTTAAATTGTTTGATACCCTCATCACCTTACTTTTATCTATGTTCACTTTCAACTTTCTACCTTTACACACTCTCCCAAACTTGTCCACTAACCTTTGCAACTTTTTTTTAGAATCTCCCATAAGCACAGTATCATCTGCAAAAAGTAACTGTGTCAACTCCCATTTTTCATTTAATTCGCCATAATTTAATCCCACCCCTCTCCCCAACACCCTAGCATTTACTTCTTTTACAACCCCATCTATAAATATATTAAACAACCATGGTGACATTACACATTCCTGTCTAAGTCCTAATTTTACCGGGAAGTAATCTCCCTCTCTCCTACACACCCTAACCTGAGCCTCACTATCCTCATAAAAACTCTTTACAGCCTTCAGTAACTTACTACCTATTCCATACACTTGCAACATTTGCCACATTGCTTCCCTATCCACTCTATCATATGCCTTTTCTAAATCCATAAATGCAATGAAAACTTCTCTACCTTTATCTAAATACTGTTCACATATATGCTTCACTGTAAACACTTGATCTACACATCCCTTACCCACTCTAAAGCCTCCTTGCTCATCTGCAATCCTACTCTCTGTCTTACCTCTAATTCTTTCAATAATAACCCTGCCATACACTTTACCTGGTATACTCAGTAAACTTATTCCCCTATAATTTTTACACTCTTTTATCCCCTTCCCTTTATATAAAGGAACTATACATGCTCTCTACCAATCCCCAGGTACCTTCCCCTCTTTCATACATTTATTAAACAAAAATACCAACCACTCCAGCACTACATCCCCCCTGCTTTTAACATTTGTCATCCCGTCAGTTCCAGCTGCTTTACCCCCTTTCATTTTACGTAATGCCTCACGCACCTCCCCACACTCACATCCTGCTCTTCTTCACTCCTAAACGATGTTGTAACTCCCTGGCCAGTACATGAAATTACCGCCTCCCTTTTTTCATCGACATTTAAAAGTTCCTCAAAATATTCCCGCTATCTACCCAATACAGTGGTACCTCGAGTTACGATATTTTTTCGTTCGAGAATGCTGTTCAAGTGCCATTACCAAACGAATTTATCCCCATAAGGAATAATGTAAAATAGACTAGTCCTTTTACACCCCCAAAAATATACTTACAAAAGCATTTAAAAAAATAAACTTACATATAAGGGCGATTTTGGGGACCATCGTAACTCGAGGTACCACTGTACAGTGGACCCTCGGTTAACGAATACCCCGGAAATCGTGCAATTATGTAAGTATAATTTTGTAAGTTCTTGTGGAAGTGTATTTTTGGGGGTCTGAAATAGACTAACCTACGTGAAATTTTTCCTTAAGGGAGTAAATTCGTTCGGTAATGGCACTTGAGCAGACTTCAGGAGTGAAGTTTTTACGAAACTCGGGGGCCACTGTACCTCCAGATCTCCGTCTACTAACTCCCCCTACTCTGTTTTTAACTGACAAATCCATTCGTTCCCTAGGCTTTCTTAACTTATCTCACTCCAATTTTTTTTCATGTTTTCAGCAAAATTTCTTGACAGAGCCTCTCCCACTCTTTCATCTGTTCTCCTTTTGCACTCTTTCACCACTCTCTTCACCTTTCTTTTACTCTCCATATACTCTGCTCTTCTATTAACACTTCTGTTTTGTAAAAACCTCTCATAAGCTACCTTTCTCTCTTTTATCACATCCTTCACTTCATAATTCCACCAGTCACTCCTCTTTCCTCCTGCACCCACCCTCCTATAGCCACAAACTTCTGCCCCACATTCTAATACTGCATTTTTAAAACTATCCCAACCCTCTTCAACCCCCCCACTACTCATATTTGCACTAGCCCACCTTTCTGCCAATAGTTGCTTATATCTCACCCTAACTTCCTCCTCCCTTAGTTTATACACTTTTACATCTCTCTTACTTGCTGTTGCCATTTTCTTTTTGTCCCATCTACTTTTTACTCTAACTGTAGCTACAACTAAATAATAATCCGATATATCCGGTGCCCCTCTACAAACATGTACATCCTGAAGCCTACCCATTAACCTTTTATCCACCAATACATAATCTAACAAACTACAGTCAACCCTCTATTTTCGTGTATCTCCGTTATCAGTGATTTCAGTTTTCGGGCACTTTTTTCGTGAAAATTTTGGCTCTGTTTTCGGTGACTGCTTCCGTTTTCGTTGATGGTACGGAACCTGTGCAGTGCCCAGCACACATACAAAGCCCGCAAGCCCACCTCCCACGCAGTGCGAGGCAGTGTAGCATTGTTTATGGTTGAGTGAACATCATCCTGTGAGTTCATACAAAACATTTCTTAACAATCCATTTTTTTTTGCCATTGATTATTGTGTGTGACTACTAAATAAGCTACCATGGGCCCAAAGAAAGCTCCTAGTGCCAGTCCTTTGGTAAAGAAAGTGAGGAACACCATAGAACTGAAGAAAGAAATAATAGAAAAATATGATAGTGGCGTACATATGGCCGAGCTCGCCAGGATATACAATAAGGCACGTCAACCATCAGTTCCATTGTGGTGAAGAGAAAAGAAATCACTGAAGCTAATGTTGCGAAAGGGGTGAATATTATAACAAAACATAGATCACAATCAATTGAATATATGGAGAAATTGTTGTTGGTGTGGATAAACGAAAAACAGCTAGCGGGTGATAGTGTTGAGCAATCCATCATGTGTGAAAAAGCAAGGGAGTTGCATATTGATCTTGTCAAGAAAATGCCTGGAACCAGTGCTGATGTGAGTGATTTTAAGGCCAGCAAAGGCTGGTTCGAAAAATTCAAGAAGCGAAGTGGAATACACAGTGTTGTAAGGCATGGTGAGGGTGCCAGTTCAGACAAACATGCGGCTGAAAAATTTGTGCGCGAATTCAAAGAATATGTACAGGCTGAAAATATCAAACCCCAACAAGTGTTTGTGACGAAACAGGCCTGTTTTGGAAGAAAATGCCAAGGAGGACCTACATCAAGCAGGAGGAAAAGGCACTGTCAGGACACAAGCCTATGAAATACAGGCTAACTCTCATGTTGTGTGGTAATGCTAGTGGGGATTTCAAAGTGAAGCCTTTACTCGTGTATCACTGAAAATCCCAGTGTTCAAGAAAAACAGTGTTGTCAAGAGTAAATTTTGTGTTATGTGGAAGGCTAACAGTAAGGCATGGGTCACGAGGGAAATTTTCCTGGAATGGTTTAATCAAGCGTTTGGCCTGAGTGTGAAGAACTACCTCCTGGAAAAGAAATTGGGACTCAAGTGCCTCCTGGTAATGGACAATGCTCCTGCTCATCCTCCAGACTTGGAAGACCAATTGTCTAAGAAATTCAGTTTTGTAACAGAAGTTCTTGCCTCCTAACACCACTCCTCTCATCCAGCCCATGGACAAGCAGATCATTGCAAACTTAAAAAAACTGTACACCAAAGCAATGTTTCAACGGTGCTTCGATGTGACCTCACACACTGCATTGACCCTAAGAGAATTCTGGAAGGATCACTTCAATATCTTCCATTGCATAGGCCTTATAGATAAAGCCTGGCAGGGAGTGACTTACAAAACGATGAACTCTGCTTGGAGAAAGTTGTGGCCAGATTCTGTCCAAGAGAGGGATTTTGAAGGGTTGGCCAGATTCTGTCCAAGAGAGGGATTTTGAAGGGTTTGGGGCTGACCCTGAGGAGCCTATGGAAGTTGTGGTAAGTATTGTGGCATTGGGGAATTGTATGGGGTTGGATGTGAGTGGAGAGTTGGTGGAGGACCACAATGAAGATCTAACCACTGAAGAGCTGCAAGGGCTTGAGGTGCAACACCATCAAACCAGAACTCAATGAAGGAGGAAGAGAGATGTAAGGTGCCTTCTTCAAAGATTAAGGACATTTGTGCAATGTGGACTACGATGCATTCATTTGTGGAGGAACATCACCCTGACAAAGATGTTGCAATCCGTCTCAGCAATATGTACAATGACAATCTCGTCCCATTTTAGGGACATTTTAAAGAGACGCCAGCAACAGAGCTCTCTGGACAGATATTTAGTGCCAAAGGTGTGCAGTGACTCACAAGTTGGTCCTAGTGGCAGTAAAAGACAAAAAAGGGAAGTGACCCCAGATGAGGACTTGGTACCTAGTCCTTATGGAGGGGGATTCCCCTTCCAAACAATAGCCTCTCTTCCCTCTCATCCATCCAGCAACATCATTCTTCAATAAGGGTAATTGTCATGTTGAATGTTCATTCTTTTGTGCATGTAAATCTATCTTCAAGGCCCCCCCAAATTTTTTTTTTGAAACTTCTGGGTGTCTGGAATGGATTAATTGAATTTACATTATTTCTTATGGGGAAAATGTTTTCAGTTTTCGTCGATCCCTCTGGAACGAATTAAACACAAAAGCGGAGGGTTGACTGTACTTTCATTACTTGCTGTATCATACCTTGAATACTTATTTATCCTCTTTCATAAAATATGTATTACTTATTACGAAACCTCTTTCTACACATAGCTGAATTAACGGTTCCCCATTTACACTTACCCCTGGCACCCCAAATTTACCTACTACTCCATCTGCAACATTTTTACCCACTTTAGCATTAAAATCCCCAACCCCACGCATTCACTCAACATTTCCCAAAAATATATCTCTCTCTCCTCTCCAGGTGCATAAACACTTACTATAATCCACTTTTTACATCCAACCTTTATTTTACTCCACATAATCCTTGAATTTATACATTTATATTACCTCCTTTACCTGCCATAACTGATTATTCAACATTATTGCCACTCCTTCTTTAGCTCTAACTATTTTAAACCCCTGACCGAATCCCATTTATTTCTCCCCACTGAAACTCTCCTACCCCCTTCAGCTTTGTCTCACTTAAAGCCAGGACATACAGTTTCTTTTCATTCATAACATCTACAATTATCTCTTTCTTATCATTCGCACTATACTTATTCTCTATAAAATTAATTTTCTGTTAATATTTGTCATAAGAAATAATGTAAATCCAATTACTCTGTTCCAGACACCCAAAAATATTAACAAAAAATACATTTTATAGAGAATAACTATAGTTTTACATACAAACTAGAGCATATGAAAACCAAGGTTCTACTGTATTATCTATTACTGACCCTCTTTTTATACAAAGTTTAATTAAGGCCTCCCTGATTTTTACTCCTGGCACCCATACTTAACTACAACAACAGTTTCTTCCACTTTAGTATTTAGGTCTCCTGCTGCAATTACTCTTTCACTTGATTCATATCCCCCTAAACACTCATTTAACATCTCATTTACATCCCACCCTTGAATTTATACATTTATATTCACTCATTTCCTTTCTCCACTCAATGGGAAAGTGGAACAGAATTCTTCCTCCGTAAGCCATGCGTGTCGTAAGAGGCGACTAACATGCCAGGAGCAAGGGGCTAGTAACCCCTTCTCTTGTATACATTATTCTTTTTGGGCCACCCTGCTTCAGTTTATTGAAAGAAAGGTTTCCTTACATAACTGATCATTCAACATTACCACTACTCCTTCCTTAGCTTTAATTCTTTCAGACATACCTCCTCTGTACCTCTGATATACCTCTGTGGAGTTTCGAGAGTATCTACTCTCTGAGCCCGGCCATGGGCCAGGCTCGTCTGGTGCTTGCCTGGTCAACCAGGCTGTTGCTGCTGGAGGCCCGCTGCCCCACATATCCATCACAGCCTGGTTGATCTGGCACCTGGTGAAGATATTTGTCCAGTTTCCTCTTGAAGGCTTCTACACTGGTTCCAGCCGTGTTTTGGATATCTTCTGGTAAGATGTTGAATAGTCTGGGACCCCGGATGTTAATACAGTGCTCCCGTATTGTCCCCACCGCACCCCTGCTCCTCACTGGGTTTATTTTACACTTTCTCCCATATCTCTCACTCCAGTATGTTGTTATGGCAGTGTGCAGATTTGGGATAAGGCCCTCAAGTACTTTCCATGTATATATTATCATGTATCTCTCTCTCCTCCGCTCCAATGAGTACATGTTCAAGACTTGAAGGCGTTCCCAATAATTTAGATGTTTCAATGGCTCAATGTGAGCCATAAACGATCTCTGGATTTGTTCCAGCTCTGCTATTTCTCCTGCCCTGAACGGGGCCGTCAGCACTGAGCAGTATTCTAAGTGGGGGAGCACTAGCGATTTGAATAGTGTCACCATCGGCATTATTTCCCTTGTTTTGAAAGTTCTCAATACCCACCCAGTCATCTTCCTGGCTGTTGTGATCTTTGTCTTGTTATGGTCTTTAAACGACAGATCAGCAGACATAATTATTCCCAAGTCCTTTACGTGTTCCTTTCGTTCTATGTGGTGACCCTCTTGCGTTTTGTATACAGTGGACCCTCGGTTAACGAATACCCCGGAAATCGTGCAATTATGTAAGTATAATTTTGTAAGTTCTTGTGGAAGTGTATTTTTGGGGGTCTGAAATAGACTAACCTACGTGAAATTTTTCCTTAAGGGAGTAAATTCGTTCGGTAATGGCACTTGAGCAGACTTCAGGAGTGAAGTTTTTACGAAACTCGGGGGTCCACTGTATAGTGTTCCTTTTGAGTTCTTCATTTTTTCCATACCTAAGCAGCTGAAACTTATCACCATTGAACGTCATGTTGTTCTCCACTGCCCATTGGAAGACCCTGCTTATGTCCTCCTGTAATTTTTCAGTGTCCTCTACCGTAGTGACTTTCATGCTTATTTTAGAGTCATCTGCAAATGATCCAAAAAGTGTGCTGGGTGTTTTTATCTATGTCTGCTATGAGGATGAGAAACAGCAGAGGTGCCAGGACAGTGCCTTGGGGCACTGAGCTTTTGACCTCGCTGATGCTGGATCTTGCCCTGTTCACTACTACTTTTTGTGTTCTGTGTGTTAGGAACTCAAAAATCCATCTGCCTACCTTCCCTGTAATGCCTATGGCCCTCATTTTGTGCGCTATCACTCCATGATCGCATTTGTCAAACGCCTTTGCAAAATCTGTGTAAATCACATCTGCGTTTTGGTCGTCCTCCAATGCCTCCGTAATTCTGTCATAATACTTCAGCAGCTGTGACAGGCATGATCGACCCGCTCTAAATTATTATTATTATAATCAAATAGAAGCGCTAAACCACAGGGGTTATACAGCGCTGCAGGTTATTGTAGGATGCAGGGAGAGTGGGTTGTAAGAGGGAGATGGATGATTAGTAGGGTATGGAGTGCAGCATGACGGTGGATAGTGCAGGGATAGAGGGTAGCAAGAGATCGAGGTAGAAGGGACTGAGGGAGGTGCTAGAGGTATAATCTTCAGAGTTTGTGTAGTAAGTCAGTTTCTGTCAAAAAGTCAACAAGAGAGTCAGGATTAAAGGAGGGTCCATCTGCAAGAAGGGAAGGTAAAGAAAGGGCCGCAGAGCGAAGACGACGTCGGAGGTAAATTCTGCGTGCTCGTTGATAGAGTGGGCAGTCCAGCAGAATATGTCGAACAGACCCTGGAACCTGACAATGCTCACAGAGAGGGGCAGGGAGCCTCTCCATGACATACCCGTGAGTAAGACGAGTGTGGCCGATGCGAAGACGGGAGAGTGTAGTCTCCCAACCTCGACATTGGTGCCAGAAACCTATAACCGGTTTAATAGAATGAAGTTTGTTATTCATCAGGTCAGACCAGCGTTGTTGCCAACGGGTGCGAAGGTGGGTAGCAATGACCGCAAAATAGTCCGTGAAAGGAACACCTCTATATGAAACTGGAAGGTCATGTACTGCTGACCGCGCAGCAGTGTCTGCCTGTTCATTACCCTGTACGTCAACATGACCAGGGACCCAACAAAAGACAATATCTTTATGCTTGCTAAAGATACGGCGTAACCAAAGGTGGATACGAAGAACTAGGGGGTGAGGTGTATCAATTTTACGGATAGCCTGTAAAGCACTAAGGGAGTCTGAAACGACCACAAATGGTGATACAGGCATAGATGCAATACGGATAAGTGCCACAAGAATGGCATACAATTCAGCCGTAAATATGCTAGCCGAGGGTAATAGATGCTTCGTACGACGCTGTCCGGAAACACTGCTGCGAATCCGACGCCGTCAGATGACTTTGAACCATCGGTGTATACTGCGATGGCATGGGAATGAGAACGGAAATGGTCTAGAAAGAAAGAGCGAGAAGCCGCCGTAGGCAGTTGGGCTTTCGCGCAAGGTAGAGGAATAGAACAGACACGGACAGCAGGAACTTCCCAAGGGGGTAGAGGAAAGGGTGAAGCCACATGAACATATAAAGGCGGAAGCTGAAGGGAAGACAAGAGTGTATGCAGACGAAGAGAAAAGGGCGAAGTAAACAGGGCGACGAACAAATAACGGCGTCTACTAACATCTGTGACAATCCTATACATGGAAGGATTGCGGAGGTCATGAGGCGAACATAATAGCGAATGCAATGTGCATCACGACGATCAGACAAGGATGGAATGTTCGCTTCTACATAGAGGCTCTCAACCGGGAGAAGAAAGCACCAAGGCATAAGCGTAATCCCTGGTGATGGATGGGATTAAAGCTGGAAAGAGTGGCAGGAGAAGCTGCCGAATATATCTGGTCACCATAATCGAGTTTCGATAAAATTAGGGCCGAATGTAGGCGAAGGAGAGTTCTACGATCAGCCCCCATGAAAGATGTGCGAGGGTTTTAAGGAGGTTCAGCCGGCTATGACAAGTCACTTTCAGAGAGGTAATGTCAGGTTTCCAGGACAATCTGCGGTCAAACAGGAGGCCGAGAAACCTGACTATCACGTTCTGGGATACGTGAGCCGTATAGGTACAATGGATGATCAGATGCCACTGAACGTCTAGTGAACGTAATTTGATGAGTTTTGCCACTAGAAAATTTAAACCCGTGAGTGGTGGCCCAATCAGAAACCCGGTTGATGGCATGCTGGAGGGAAACTGCAATGAGGTGACAGTCAGCACCTGCACAAGCTATAGCAAAGTCATCCACATAGAGCGATGACCAAATATTGGATGGGAGAACAGATGCCAGATTACTTATAGCAAGCAGAAAAAGTGTTGTGCTCAGAACACATCCCTGGGGGACACCTTCAGCTTGGACAAATTCCGGGGAGAGTTCATTACTAACCCGGACCCGGAAATGTCTGTCAGTTAAGAAGGCCTTGGTTTAGCGAGTACTTTTCACAAAGCCTCATTAGTTCCCTGGTATGTGCCTGTTGAGCCAGGGTGCTTCCAGGAGTTATTTCTGGTATAACATTATGGTGCCTCATCTTCCATTTTACATGAGGGAGATTAAAATCTCCAAGGATTAAAATGTTTGGGGTGGGATTCTCTAGCCTATCCAGATAGCTATCTATCTTCTTTAACTGCTCTGTGAATTCCTCCGCAGTTGCTGATGGTGGTTTGTATACTAGGATAATTACTAGATTCTTATTTTCCACTTTAATGCCGAGGATTTCTACTATATCATTCGTAGCGTTCAACACTTCTGTGCAACAGAGAGTATCTTTTATATAGAGTCCTACTCCTCCCTGTGACCTATTAATTCTATCACATCTATACATGTTATAGTTTTCTATCTGAATCTCTCCGTCCAAAACATCCCTTGTATGTGTTTCTGTAAATGCTCCAAACATGGCATTTGCTTCTGATAGGAGTCCACTAACATAACTAACTTTGTCATTTTTATTTGATTTCAGACCCTGAATATTTGCAAATATGAAGCAGGAGTTACCATTTGGGATGTTTGGTCTTTCTTTGTGTTTGGTTAGTACCACTGGTGATGTCCTACCTGATCTAATCCCATTTATTCCTCTCCACTGAAAATCTCCTACCCCTTTTGGCTTCATTTTGCTTATAGCCACGACATCCAGCTTCTTTTCATTCATAACATTCAAAATAAACTATCATCTGTACTACATCCATGCACATTCTTACATGTACCTAACCCTTTTAATAATAATTTTACCATAAACTTTACCTGGTTTACTCAGCAGTCAATCGTTTGGTACCTTCCTTTCCTTCATGTATATATTGAATAAATACACCAACCACTCCAACAATATATCCCCACCTACTTTTAACATCTATCTTAACCCAGCTATCACAGCTGATTAATTATTTAATAAAACAAAAAATATAGGACAGAATAACTATATGCATCTGTGCAGAGAAAATTTACATAATAAGAGTAAACTAATATTTTTTAGAAACAAAGAAACTGTTTCCTGTTACTTAACCTCTCTGGTGTATAGAAATATACCTTGTTGGATGACTTTATTAGGTCACCTTGGTACAATGGTTACAGCACTGGCCTCCTAGTTTCAGGGACTTGCTCACAATAGGCCCCAAGTTTACAATTGTCTGGTCACGATTTAGCAAGTCATACCCTTCACTGATTCAAAGGATTTTGCTATAGCAATTTTGAAGTACTAATCTGAACATTTACATGCGTACATTAAGCATGTGTTTATACAAAAGCACTTACCATCTCTATGGTTGCATCAGCATCAACCTCTCCTTTACATTCTTGATTTTTTTTGCTGCTTCTCTTGACTGTAAATTCATCAGGTTCAGCATCATCTTTTTTTGCATCAGCAGAGCTGTCAACATACATGGCTTCACAGGCTTTGTCTTCTTCACCTTCATCTGTTGTCTTTTTCACTGCCCCATCAGCACCCTCAGTCTCTTCCTCTGACTCTTTATCACCTGATGACTTATCACAGTTCATTTTTCCCTTTTCTGGCTCTTTCCTTCTCTCTTCTCTCTGTCTTTTCTTCCTTTCCTTATCTTTTTCTTCCTTAAATAAACAAAAAACTTACATTTTTCATTAAATACAAAAAAAATGATAACAAGGATACCCAAAGAAGGGTTCAGAGAAGCAATGACTGGAAGAGAACAGAGTATCCAGGAAGGATGCAAAGTAGAGTACTGTACTTAAGGAAGGAAGGATGGTGGGGAATAAGGGATGTGACCCCATGGGTGTTGACAGGCAGTAAAAGTAGTGATTGATAGTATAATATGTCATTTTGACAGCAGCCCCACCCTGACTCTGCATATTTAGACGTACACACACACACACCGCACCAAGCTTCCAGATGCTAATAGCAGTTGTAGGAAAGTGTCCAGTCATTATACAGTGGTACCCAGAGTTTCGTACTGCTCCCAACTCGAACAATTATGTAAGTATATTATTGTAAGTGCTTTCGTAAGTGTATTTTTGGGGGTCTGAAACAGACTAATCTAATTTACATTATTCCTTATGGGAACAAATTCGTTCGGTAACGGCACTCGAACATCCTTCTGGAATGAATAAAGTACGAAACACGGGGTACCACTGTATATGGTGGGAGACGGCTGACTTGTTGAAAAAAAACTATAGAATGGGATGAAAGAATGAAAGAATGGGAGAGGCTCTGTCAAGAAATTTTGCTGAAAACAAGAAAAAATTATGGAGTGAGATAAACAAGGTAAGAAAGCCTAGGGAACAAATAGATTTGTCAGTTAAAAACAGAGTAGGGGAGTTAGTAGATGGGGAGCTGGAGGTATTGGGTAGATGGCGGGAATATTTTGAGGAACTTTTAAATGTCGATGAAAAAAGGGAGGCGGTAATTTCATGTACTGGCCAGGGAGGTACAACATCGTTTAGGAGTGAAGAAGAGCAGGATGTGAGTGTGGGGGAGGTGCGTGAGGCATTACGTAGAATGAAAGGGGGTAAAGCAGCTGGAACTGACGGGATCATGACAGAAATATTAAAAGCAGGGGGGGATATAGTGCTGGAGTGGTTGGTATTTTTGTTTAATAAATGTATGAAAGAGGGGAAGGTACCTAGGGATTGGCAGAGAGCATGTATAGTTCCTTTATATAAAGGGAAGGGGGATAAAAGAGAGTGTAAAAATTATATGGGAATAAGTTTACTGAGTATACCATGTAAAGTGTATGGCAGGGTTATTATTGAAAGAATTAGAGGTAAGACAGAGAGTAGGATTGCAGATGAGCAAGGAGGCTTTAGAGTGGGTAGGAGAGGTGTAGATCAAGTGTTTACAGTGAAGCATATATGTGAACAGTATTTAGATAAAGGTAGAGAAGTTTTCATTGCATTTATGGATTTAGAAAAGGCATATGATAGAGTCCTAGGTAGTAGGTTGGTAGACAGCAACCACCCAGGGAGGTACTACCGTCTTGCCAAATGAGTGTAAAACGGAAGCCTGTAATTGTTTTACATGATGGTAGGATTGCTGGTGTCTTTTTTCTGTCTCATAAACATGCAAGATTTCAGGCATGTCTTGTTACTTCTACTTACACTTAGGTCACATTACACATTCATGTACAAGCATATATATACACACCCCTCTGGGTTTTCTTCTATTTTCTTACTAGTTCTTGTTCTTATTTCCTCTTATCTCCATGGGGAAGTGGAACAGAATTCTTCCTCTGTAAGCCATGCGTGTCGTAAGAGTCGACTAAAATGCCGAGAGCAAGGGGCTAGTAACCCCTTCTCCTGTATACATTACTAAAGTTAAAAAGAGAAACTTTTGTTTATCTCTTTGGGCCACCCCGCCTTGGTGGGAAGCGGCCGATTTGTTAAAAGAAGACGATATGATAGAGTGGATAGGGAAGCAATGTGGCAAATGTTGCAAGTGTATGGAATAGGTAGTAAGTTACTGAAGGCTGTAAAGAGTTTTTATGAGGATAGTGAGGCTCAGGTTAGGGTGTGTAGGAGAGAGGGAGATTACTTCCCGGTAAAAGTAGGGATGTGTAATATCACAATGGTTGTTTAATATATTTATAGATGGGGTTGTAAAAGAAGTAAATGCTAGGGTGTTGGGGAGAGGGGTGGGATTAAATTATGGAGAATTAAATGCAAAATGGGAGTTGACACAGTTACTTTTTGCTGATGATTCTAAAGAAAAGTTGCAAAGGTTAGTGGACGAGTTTGGGAGAGTGTGTAAAGGTAGAAAGTTAAAATTGAACATAGATAAGAGTAAGGTGATGAGGGTATCAAACGATTTAAATAAAGAAAAATTGGATATCACATTGGAGAGAGGGATTATGGAAGAAGTAAATGTTTTCAGATATTTGGGAGTTGATGTGTCAGCGGATGGGTTTATGAAGGATGAGGTTAACCACAGAATTGATGAAGGAAAAAGGTGAGTGGTGCATTGAGGTATCTGTGGAGACAAAAAACGTTATCCATGGAGGCAAAGAAGGGAATGTACGAAAGTATAGTGGTACCAACACTCTTATATGGGTGTGAAGCATTGGTTGCAAATGCTGCAGCGAGGAAGAGGCTGGAGGCAGTGGAGATGTCCTGTCTAAGGGCAATGTGTGGTGTAAATATTATGCAGAAAATTCGGAATGTGGAAATTAGGAGAAGGTGTGGAGTTACTAAAAGTATTTGTCAGAGGGCTGAAGAGGGGTTGTTGAGGTGGTTTGGTCATTTAGAGAGAATGGATCAAAGTAGAATGAATTGGAGAGCGTATAAATCTGCAGGGGAAGGAAGGCGGGGTAGGGGTCGTCCTAGAAAAGGTTGGAGGGAGGGGGTAAAGGAGGTTTTGTGGGCGAGGGGCTTGGACTTCCAGCAAGCATGTGTGAGCGTGTTAGATAGGAGTGAATGGAGACGAATGGTTTTTGGGACATGACGATCTGTTGGAGTGTGAGCAGGGTAACATTTTGTGAAGGGATTCAGGGAAACCAGTTACAGGTATCCCTCAACATTCGCGAGGGTTAGGGGATCAAGAGCCTCGTGAATGTTGAAAAATCGGGAATGTTTGGTGCCCCAATATATTGTAGGGAAATATAATACAATACTGCTTCCTTAACCTATTGAACCATGAACAATCATAAAACACACATAAACATTGTAAAATAATGTACTATATATTTGTTATTTTGACATGAGCTGGCTGTGGAGGGAGGCCTGTAATAGTATAATTATACAATATGTATTTTATAGTGTTGTGAAGTGTCATGGGGAATCAAGTTACTGACACACTGCTTCTTCTCCCTCTGCTGTAGCTCTGCCCATTTTGTAATGATGCCAAATGTTGAATTAAATATGTATACATTAGAACAAAAAATGAAACTCCAACCTCATAACTTTATTTTAATTTGCATAACTCATATATTACAGAAAACAATAAAAAAGTAAAATACACATACAACGAGTTAAGCTTACAGAAAAATACATTAAATTCCCCATCTAACATCGTTACGAAGTGGGAGGAGCTATTGGAGGGAGGGAGAGGCGCAGTAACATTCAGTGTTTGGTGAGTCGTAATGGGTGTTGGATGTTAGCCTTAGTGCTAATAAAATGTGTAATTACACTAATATTAGTAATAAAGGTTATCTATATTACATTTATTCCAAATTGATATCAGAAACATGATAAATACCATAGAACTGTAATAAAGATGCTGAAATGAATAATATATGCCATATTATATGAGGGGTAACAGAGCAGGCAGACCGCCACCTTATATGAGATGTTTACATTAGGGTAAACATGCCTAAATCACTCTTGTCGTAAGAACAAATGCAAAAATAGCATTTATTGTTTTTAGAATAATAATAATAATTTATAATAATAGATCTGGAGCACTTTATATGTTATCAGTACAGTGGTACCTCGACTTACGATATTTTTTCATTCCAGAATGCTGTTCAAGTGCCATTACCAAACGAATTTATCTCCTTAAGAAATGTTGTAAAATAGACTAGTCCTTTTAGACCCCCAAAATTACACTTACAAAAGCATTTAAAAAAATAAACTTACATAAAAGGGTGAGTTTGGGGACCATCGTAAGTCGAGGTACCACTGTATTTGGTAGCTGACATTTAGAGCACTCCACAGCAATTATTATTAATTATTATTATTTCCCTACAATATATTGTAAGAAAATAATAATAATAATAAAATAATAATAATAATAATAATTGATGTGGAGTGCTCTAAATGTCAGCTACCAAATACTGATAACATTTAAAGTGCTCCAGATCAATTATAAATTATTATTATTCTAAAAACAATAAATGCTATTTTTGCATTTGTTCTTACGACAAGAGTGATTTAGGCATGTTTACCCTGATGTAAACATCTCATATATGGTGGCGGTCTGCCTGCTCTGTTACCCCTCATATAATATGGCATATATTATTCATTTCAGCATCTTTATTACAGTTCTAGGGTATTTATCATGTTTCTGATATCAATTTGGAATAAATGTAATAGATTGATAACCTTTATTTAGTACATTCATTACTTACTTCTTCCTTAACCTATTTAACCATGAACAATCATAAAACGCATGAAAACATAGTAAAATATTGTACTATATAGTACTACATACATGTTATACTGTATTTTAATAACAAATAATGAACGAAGGAAACACTCAGTGAGTGAGTGGTGTGGGGGCTGTCTGCCTGGTCGGAGGGAAGGTAGTAGGGACACTCGGGTGGCGGGAAACTTAAATATGATTTGGTGGGTGGGAATTTGGCGGCTGGGAATTTGGCGGCCGGGAATTCGCGAATGTGTGAAGCCCGCGAAAGTAGAAAACGCGAAAGTTGAGGGATACCTGTAATTGATTTAGTTGGACTTGAGTCCTGGAAATGGGAAGTACAATGCCTGCACTTTAAAGGAGGGGTCTGAGATAGTGACAGATGGGAGGGACTATTCTCAGCTGTCGTATCTGAGCTCCTCTGCAAAGACAGTGATTATGTACGAGTGTGGTGAAAGTGTTGAATGATGATGAAAGTATTTTCTTTTTGGGGATTTTCTTTCTTTTTGGGTCACCCTGCCTCGGTGGGAGACGGCCGACTTGTTGAAAAAATATATATATATATATATATATATATATACAGTGGACCCTCGGTTAACGAATACCCCGGAAATCGTGCAATTATGTAAGTATAATTTTGTAAGTTCTTGTGGAAGAGTATTTTTGGGGGTCTGAAATAGACTAACCTACGTGAAATTTTTCCTTAAGGGAGTAAATTCGTTCGGTAATGGCACTTGAGCAGACTTCAGGAGTGAAGTTTTTACGAAACTCGGGGGTCCACTGTATTATAGAACAATAGTAATAAAAAAAATTTGTATTGTTGGTTTGTGTAAACAAGTTTTGTAAATAATATAATGATGATAATGTTTGTGTGGTTGTGTTGCATACAAAGAGTGTATATACAGTAGACCCTCATTTAGCACGACTTTATGTTGCGCGTTTTGGGTATTACGCGATTGAAGAATTGCGGCACATTTTTATCTAACACGACGTAAACCTTATATTACGCGATTCACTGGAGGGGAAAAATTTTTGAGCGCGCGGTCGCCTGCGGTGGGTTAAACCATTGAGTCAGTGGGGGAGTCCTAGTGCTATCCCCAGCCACCCTCACCCACCCACGCATCCCTCCCAGCGTTCAGTTTGGTTCGTACACGTGCAGGACAACAATAATCGGGAAGATCGCTGTGTTTATTACATACATTTTCTCATTTTCACTGCATTTTGATAAATCTGCCAAGCAATCATGGCACCCAGTAAGCATACAAGTGTTCCAGCAAGTGATAAGAAAAGGTTTAAGCGTTCAAGTCTAGGAATTACCAAGAAAATCGAGATATTAGATAAGCTTAAGAGTGGCTTACGTGTGGTGGATATAGTGAGGGCCTATGGCCTTAATGAAGCGTCAGTTCGTACAATTCGGAAGAATGAGGCGAATATACGAGCTTGTGTAATGAATAACCCAAAATGTGACCTCATGAAAAGAATGACACGTAGGTCCCAACAAGTAAATAAAACAGAAAACTTGTTGCTTGAGTGGATCGAACAGAAAACAAAGAAAGGTGCACCACTTAATTTCATCTTAATTAGGGAAAAGGCATTACAGTTGTTTAAAGCAGTGTGTGACAAGGAAGGAAGGCCTGAAAATGAGTGTGTGTTTAGCGCAGGCTGGTTTCACAACTTTAAGTTGCATAATATTAAGTTTTCTGGTGAAAGTGCTTCAGCTGATCATACAGCAGCAAGTAATTTCCCTGCTGAATTTCAGGAACTTATTTCTGAGGGTGGCTATGAGCCACAGCAAGTGTTTAATGCTGACGAGACAGGTGTTTTCTGGAAGAAAATGCCAACACGAACTTATATCAGTCAGCAAGAGAAAAGTGCACCGGGCTTCAAGGCAGCAAAGGATCGCTTCACCTTGCTCCTTTGCGGTAATGCATCAGGTGATTTCAAGTGTAAGCTCATGGTTATTTACCGCTCTAAGACTCCTCGTGCTTTGAGAGGTGTGGATAAAAACACCTTACCAGTAATTTGGAGGTCAAACCAGTCAGCATGGATGACAGAGGACATGTTTATTGACTGGTTTAAGCATCACTTTATTCCTGAAGT
This sequence comes from Cherax destructor, assembly GCA_009830355.1. Classification (NCBI taxonomy): domain Eukaryota; kingdom Metazoa; phylum Arthropoda; class Malacostraca; order Decapoda; family Parastacidae; genus Cherax; species Cherax destructor. Next base: position 23,852 of record WNWK01010801.1, on the reverse strand, counting down.
CAAGTTTTACCTGCACAGCAAGAACCTTGCATTCAAGGCTCTCTTCATTCTTGATAATTCCCGTACTCATCCACAAGCTTTGCTGGATGTGACCCCACATATAAAAGTTGTATTTTTAACTCCAAATACAACATCTCTGATACAACCACTGGACCGGGGAGTTATTCAGACATTCAAGTGTAGCTACACAAAAAAAGTTATAAAAAAAACTAGTTGCATCAATGGACTCTGACTCCAACCTGGCAGTACCAAGCTTCTGGAGAAAATTTAACATTGCAGATGCCATCAGCTATGCTAGAAGTGCATGGAATGAAGTGCCCCAATCAACATTAAATGCAGGCTGGGGAAAGTTATGGCCTTCTGTAGTTAATTCTTTCACTGGTTTTCCCTTGCTTGAGAGTCAGGTTCAGGAAATTGTTCAGCTGGCAAGGAGATTACCAGGTGATGGTTTTGAAGATATGAATGAAGATGATGTGAATGAACTCTTAGAAGATAATGATGAAGACATGAGTCCAGAGGAAATGTTGGCAGAGTTCGATGCACAGATACAAGGGAGGGAGATAACAGAAGAAGATGAAGAACAACCTGAAGAAAAACAGTTAACATTGCAGCAGTTACGTGAGCAGTTCCATGTTGCTGCTAAACTAGCAGACTTTTTCATTGAAGAGGACCCTGACAAAGCTAGAAGCAGGGCTTTGAAACAAAAAGTATGAAATTTGATTGAAAATTGATGAAATTATGCTCTCGCAATTTTGATATGTCAGCGATATTTATGCATCAGCAATTTTGCCAACTTTGACTCCCATTTTAGGCCAATTACATTATTCCAGTCGACCAAATTCTTAAGCTATTTCACTAGTATTACTTCTATTCTATCGATTGAGCACTAGAAATCGCCAGGTCAACTGTTTCAACTACAAAATAACATGATTGGAAATTGGTAATTTAGCTAATTTAACTCAAAGTTCAAAATATTCCAATTTCAAAATAGGGTGCAGAATAAACAATGCAGGCATTCCTGGCACTAAACTAACATTTCTTCTGTTCATTAGTTACGTTTTCAGCCTTTACAAATGAATTCCATTTTTATTTTTTATTCACATAATGAATTTTTATTCAAGCCAAAAAATGGAAGATTTACTGTTATGCAATATTGTAATAATTGTACAAATAATATCACCACATTTGTGAACGTATGTTAGACCCAACAGCTGGCGCGTATTAGACGTGTGAAGTCATTTGTTTACTCTTCAACATCAGCAAAAATTTAACATTTCCGCTACTTTGAGCTCAGTTTCAAGCCATTTCCAGTACTAAAACCAATCAAAATCATCTCTATGTCTCTAATATATCTTCCATTCTATCAAATGAGACCAAGAAGTCGCAAATACACCTATAAAAAGTATTCAAAAAACACTGCAAAGTCGCTGTTTTAATAAAAAATTACGGTTTCAGTTTTTTGTTCTCATTATGCACTGTGTGCTGCAGGATTTGTTTTATGTGATGCACACTTACCACATAGATGTATTCTCTCATATCTAGGCCCAAATTTACCGCTCAAAGCTTATCTGAGTGAGCTGAGCTCATGACGTAGAACTACGGTTTGGACACAGAACTCAAAGCCGTAGAACTATGGCACGGACCCTGAAAGGGTTAAAACTCTTTTGAACAGTTCATCAGGGCCTGGGGATTTGTTAGGTTTTAATTTCTCTTATTTGTCTGAGGACCATGTCACTAGTTACCCCAATCGAGCATAGTCTATTATCTTCCTGTTCAACATAATTTATTATTTCTGGAATTCCGCTAACATTTTGGTAATTGGACTTGCCTCTCATGGGCCAGTAGGCCTGCTGCAGTGTTCCTTCTTTCTTATGTAAGAAAAAATAATATTTTTAACTCTTTCAGGGTCGACAGGCCCTTTCTTAAACTCGTTCTTAGGGGCAAAAAATATCTGAAAAGAAAATTTTTTTTTTTATGAAACAGTTTTTTTTTACTAAATATTATAGACTAAAAAAAATTTTTTTTTTGCGATCAATACTTACTGAGATATGGAGGTGTGAAGTCGACATAAATTGAACTGCTTACGGCAACCTCGCCGATTGCCGGTCACCTGGTAAAAGTTATTTTTCTATTTTTTTCTTTTATTTTTTAATTTTTTTTTTCAAATAACTTTTATGGACTGTGACACCAATATAAGTGCTGTTTTTCAAATATTCACTCGTTGTATACTACACAATAACCGCACAAACTTTGTTCTCATTATATTGTTTACAAAACATGTTTACACAAAATACATAGAATATTGTTTATTACTATTTTTCAATCATATATATACACAAAGAGTCACTGGACATGTTCCTACAAGTTCTGCAGCCTGTGGAATTTTTTGAAACATGGTGTCATGCACAGTGGTGTTTCACACTCCTCACACATAAAACGAGTGTCTCTGCATTGTTGTGGGCATCTTTTTGTATATGCACAGACATAACACCTCTTCTGAGCCTTTGTCTTGGAAGCAGTAGCAGGCAGTTTCATTAGGAAGTGATCACCAGGCTTCAGACGAGAGGGTAGTTGTTGATAATTTCTTGGCCGGTTTTCTATTGCAGGTGTTGTTACTTGGTACTTGGTTATTATTTGTCTGATCACAGACAAACAAAATTCGCCATATGGTGGTTTGTTTCTGGTCCTCATCTTATATATATATTATAAGCATTCAGCATGGAAATGTCCAGAATATGAAAATGAGTTTTATGTACCACTTATAACTCTTGCGAACACAATCAGCAAACTCAATCTGCATGTCACATTTGTCCACTGAATGCATACTGAGGGTGTAGTCCATCACAGCTGCAGGTTTTAGAATGGGTTCATTGGTCTCTCTATTCAGCCTGCCAATGTCTGTCATTTTGTTAGGGTGAACTGATGACAACAGTGTGACATCTCGTTTCTCATGCCACCGAAATGCCATGATGTCATTGGCAGCAAACGCCTGCACCTGACCTCTACGAGTGCCTGCGTTGAACCTAGGCATATGCTTATGATTTCCACGCACTGTACCACACACATGTCATGTTCACTCACAAAAAAATCCCTGAGTAAGGGGCTTGTGTACCAGTTATCAGTATATAATATATGCCCCTTACCAAGATATGGTTCCATCATTGTTCTAACCACATCACCAGAGATACCTAATAACTTCCTGGTATCTTGCAATGTATTACTTCAAGTGTACACAATAATATCCAATACAAGACCACTGTAGCAATCACAAAGCACAAACAACTTTATACCAGTGTTCTGCTTTCCAGCGTTAGCCTGGAACCTAACCTGCTGTGTAAGTGAGCCTACTGTAGTGCATTTTGCTTCTTGTAATCAGAATATGATTGTCATATGTAAAATTCATGGAAGTAACACTCAATATGATCTGATAACTGAAAATAGTAAATCTTCTCAAAATGCCAACCTCAAAGGGAACTACCAAGACAAAACAAGATAAAAGATAAATATTTTTAGAAAGTTAAACAAAACAAAAAAAAACCAAAAAAACTAACCTGTAGCTTTGCAAAATGTGCAAACAGATTCTGGTAATGAAATATGGAACGAAAGTGAACTTTCACTTGTTTTTCATCCACCATTCGTAATCCAGAGCGTGGGCACACATTACAACTATAGTGGGATTTCATTCCAATCAGATGCAATCCTGCAAATTCAAAATATAAAAATCAGGAAATATTCAAAATTAAAAAAAAAAAAACTTTTACAATTTACTGCATTCTGGATTCAGAAAACAACAAAAGTTAATCAAGCAACCAAATCACCCCCTTATCACAAATCTTAATATTACCCCTTATCATCCTGCAATTCATAATCATTTGAATACAATGGAACCTCAGTTTTCGCATGCCCTAGTTTGTATGTAAAACTATAGTTCTTCTCTATAAAATGTATTTTTTGTTAATATTTCTTGATGTTTGGAATGGATTAATTCGATTTACATTATTTCTTATGGGAAATATTAACAAAAAAATACATTTTATAGAGAATAACTATAGTTTTACATACAAACTAGGGCATATAAAAAATGAGGTTCCACTGTATTTATCAGTTAACTCCAAATGCTGAATGCTGACATCGACCCTGAACTGAATCTATATAATCTAAATCCCAGTTAACATTTAAGTGAGAGCAACTGCCTTTACTACACAGCAACAGAAGCCAGTACTGTCCTCAGCAATGCCAAAAATATTACAATTTTGAATTACAATATTAGATCCCTAACTAAACACTATGATGACCTCCTGGCACACCTAGATTCATTAAAGACAAACTTCTCCTGTATTATTCTTACTGAAACCTGGCTTAAGCAAGACACAATAGACATTTACACACTACCAGGATACACAGCAATCCATAACGGCAGGCCAGAACAAATTGTCCGAGGTATTGCCATCTATTATTCTAATGAACTATCATGTAGCAACACCACATCCTTCAATGATGAATATGGTGAATATATATTTGCAAACTTCTCTTGTAAAAAATCTAAAAAAAACCTATAGCATTTGGGGCCATATACAGGATGCCTCATACTAATATCCCAGGTTTTAGTGATAAACTAAAAACACTGATGACAGATACACAAATGAATAAGCACCACCTACTACTAGCAGGAGACTTCAACATCAACCTTGACCTAACAGATGACCAACCTGTTGCTGACTTCATTAACAATATGAACAATACACTACCCATACCAGCAATTACAAAACCAACAAGAGTGAGACAAGTGCAACCATAATTGACCATTTATGGACAAACATACTAGCCCCCCTAAAAGCGGGGATAATCACAGACAACACTATCGACCACTACCCAATTTTCCTCCTAACAAACATTTGTAAGCAACCAACGGAATATAATAAGTTCTCCTTTCAACTCCATGATGAGGCTTCAATAAGTAACTTCACTGCAGAACTAAGCTTAGATGACTGGCCTACAGAATTTTCCAATGATGTTGGTATCGATGAATGGGTAGAGAAATTTCTAAACAAAAAAATTCATAAACTATATAATGACAGTAGTTTGTTGGACTACGTATTGGTAGATAAAAGACTGTTGAGTAGACTTCAGGATGTACATGTTTATAGAGGGGCCACAGATATATCAGATCACTTTTTAGTTATAGCTACAGTGGGAGTAAAAGGTAGATGGGATACAAGGAAAATAGAAGCAGTAAGAGAGAGGTGAAGGTTTATAAACTAAAAGAGGAGGCAGTTAGTGTAAGATATAAACAACTATTGGAGGATAGATGGGCTAGTGAGAGTGTAGGCAATGGGGTCGAAGATAACAAAAAAGGCACAATACCGTGACTGGAACAATACACACACAACCCGTTCCTTAGACATCAAACTTACCTTTCGCCAGACTAACACTCTTCGCACTAATCTTGTTCATACCTCCCCTCCCTCTACAGATTCTCCTGGTGTCTACTCTATTTCTTGCTCTTCCTGTCCTCTTCAGTACTTCAGAGAAACTGGCCGATCTCTTTCTGACAGACTCAGGGAGCACAAAAATAGTGTTAGGCTTGCCGACACTATTTTTTTTTTTTTATTAACACATCGGCCGATTCCCACCAAGGCAGGGTGGCCCGAAAAAGAAAAACTTTCATCATCATTCACTCCATCACTGTCTTGCCAGAAGGGTGCTTTACACTACAGTTATAAAACTGCAACATTTACACCCCTCCTTCAGAGTGCCGGCACTGTACTTCCCATCTCCAGAACTCAAGTCCGGCCTGCCGGTTTCCCTGAATCCCTTCATAAATGTTACTTTGCTCACACTCCAACAGCACGTCAAGTATTAAAACCATATGCCTCCATTCACTCCTATCAAATACGCTCACACATGCTTGCTGGAAATCCAAGCCCTCGCACACAAAACTTCCTTTACCCCTCCCTCCAACCTTTCCTAGGCCGACCCCTACCCCGCCTTCCCTCCACTACAGATTTATACACTCTCGAAGTCACTCTGTCTCGCTCCATTCTCTCTACATGTCCAAACCACCTCAACAACCCTCCTCAGCTCTCTGGACAATCGTTTTGGTAATCCCGCACCTCCTCCTAATTTCCAAACTCCGAATTCTCTGCATTATATTCACACCACACATTGACCTCAGACATGACATCTCCACTGCCTCCAGCCTCTCCTCGTTGCAACATTCATCACCCATGCTTCACACCCATATAAGAGCGTTGGTATAACTATACTCTCATACATTCCCTCTTTACTTCCATGGACAAGGTTCTTTGTCTCCACAGACTCAAAGTGCTCCACTCACCCTTTTCCCTCATCAATTCTATGATTCACCTCATCCTTCATAGACCCATCCGCAGACATGTCCACTCCCAAATATCTGAATACATTCACCTCCTCCATACTCTCTCCCTCCAATAATGCTCTTTTCTGTCATGTCAGAGATCACAGTCATCCTATTGATTGGTCTTCTGCTAAAACTGTCTACCCTACGTCTAACTTTCATAGTCGCCGCCTGGTTGAATCCTCCCTTATACACAACTTTCCCTGTATGAATCTTAGCCCTGGCTATGTCTCTGTTGATGCTTTCCTCTCCCATTACATTGTTAAATGCTCCAAACTTCAGAACACCCGTGACTTAACCTGATTCCTTCCCCTTTCATCTCTTCCCCTTCTCCTTTTTCTCCTATGGGTTTTCTTTTCTTTTCTTTTGCCTTAATTTTATCCTTTATTTTATTCGCCTTTTCCTCTCTGTGTTCTTGTCCTACCCACGCGGGCCGCCAGCTTCATTGCAGTGCTCCTTTCCTAGACTATGACTGACTCCACTACTACTTCTACTACTACTTCTACTACCACTTCTACTACTACCTCCATTATTACCCCACTCTCTTGTGCCCTCCCCTGTCTGCCTGCCTATATATACCCTTCCCCTTGTTCTGTGTGTTAGTGTGACTTTGTAAATGTTCCAAGTCGGACCGAAACGTCGTCGTAAGCTCCTCTCTTTTTATATGTGCGGGTTGTGTGTGTATGGGTCGAAGATATATGGGGTAGATTTAAAAATGTAGTGTTAAACTGTTCAGCAGAAGTTTGTGGTTACAGGCGAGTGGGTGCAGGAGGGAAGAAGAGCGATTGGTGGAATGATGATGTAAAGAGAGTAGTAAGGCAGAAAAAGCATATGAGAGGTTTTTACAAAGTAGAAGTGATGCAAGGAGGGAAGAGTATATGGAGAGAAAAAGAGAGGTTAAGAGAGTGGTGAAGCAATGTAAAAAGAGAGCAAATGAGAGTGTGAGTGAGATGTTATCAACAAATTTTGTTGAAAATAAGAAAAAATTTTGGAGTGAGATTAATAAGTTGAGGAAGCCTAGGGAACAAATGGATTTGACAGTTAAAAATAGGAGAGGAGAGTTATTAAATGGAGAGTTAGAGGTATCGGGAAGATGAAGGGAATATTTTGAGGAGTTGTTAAATGTTGATGAAGACAGGGAAGCTGTGATTTCGTGTATAGGGCAAGGAGGAATAACATCTTGTAGGAGTGTGGAAGAGCCAGTTGTGAGTGTGAGGAAAGTTCGTGAGGCAGTGGGTAGAATGAAAGGGGGTAAGGCAGCTGGGATTGATGGGATAAAGATAGAAATGTTAAAAGCAGGTGGGGATATAGTTTTGGAGTGGTTGGTGCTATTATTTAATAAATGTATGGAAGAGGGTAAGGTACCTAGGGATTGGCAGAGAGCGTGTATTGTTCCTTTGTATAAAGGCAAAGGGGACAAAAGAGAGTGCAAAAATTATAGGGGAATAAGTCTGTTGAGTCTTAGGTAGTAGGTTGGTAGATAGCAAACGCCCAGGGAGGTACTACCGTCCTGCCAAGCGAGTGTGAAACGAAAGCCTGTAATTGTTTTACATGATGGTAGGATTGCTGGTGTCTTTTTTCTGTCTCATAAACATGCAAGATTTCAGGTACATCTTGCTACTTCTACTTACACTTAGGTCACACTACACATTCATGTACAAGCATATATATACACACCCCTCTGGGTTTTCTTCTTCTATTTTCTTACTAGTTCTTGTTCTTATTTCCTCTTATCTCCATGGGGAAGTGGAACAGAATTCTTCCTCCGTAAGCCATGCGTGTCGTAAGAGGCGACTAAATGCTGGGAGCAAGGGCTAGTAACCCTTCTCCTGTATATATTACTAAATGTAAAATGGGAAACTTTCGTTTTTCATTTTGGGCCACCCCGCTTCGGTGGGAAACGGCCGACGTGTTGAAAGAAGAAGTCTGTTGAGTCTTAGGTAGTAGGTTGGTAGATAGCAAACGCCCAGGGAGGTACTACCGTCCTGCCAAGCGAGTGTGAAACGAAAGCCTGTAATTGTTTTACATGATGGTAGGATTGCTGGTGTCTTTTTTCTGTCTCATTAACATGCAAGATTTCAGGTACATCTTGCTACTTCTACTTACACTTAGGTCACACTACACATTCATGTACAAGCATATATACACACACCCCTCTGGGATTTCTTCTATTTTCTTACTAGTTCTTGTTCTTATTTCCTCTTATCTCCATGGGGAAGTGGAACAGAATTCTTCCTCCGTAAGCCATGCGTGTCGTAAGAGGCGACTAAAATGCCGGGAGCGAGGGGCTGGTAACCCCTTCTCCTGTATATATTACTAAATGTGAAAGGAGAAACTTTCGTTTTTCCTTTTGGGCCACCCTGCCTCGGTGGGAAACGGCCGACGTGTTGAAAGAAGAAGAAAGAAGTCTGTTGAGTGTACCTGGTAAAGTGTATGGTAGAGTTATTATTGAAAGAATTAAGAGAAAGACAGAAAGCAGGATAGCAGATGAACAAGGGGGCTTTAGGAAAGGTAGGGGGTGTGTAGACCAAGTGTTTACAGTGAAACATATAGGTAAACAGTATTTGGATAAGGGTAAAGAGGTTTTTGTGGCATTTATGGATTTGGAAAAGGCGTATGATAGGGTGGATAGGGGGGCAATGTGGCAGATGTTGCAGGTGTATGGAATAGGAGGTAGGTTACTGAAAGCAGTGAAGAGTTTTTATGAGGATAGTGAGGCTAAGGTTAGAGTGTGTAGGAGGGAGGGGGACTATTTCCCAATAAAAGTGGGCCTTAGACAAGGATGTGTGATGTCACCATGGTTGTTCAATATATTTATAGATGGGGTAGTAAGAGAAGTGAATGCGAGGGTCTTGGCAAGAGGTGTGGGGTTAAAAGATAAAGAATCAAATACAAAGTGGGAGTTGTCACAGTTGCTTTTTGCTGATGACACTGTGCTTTTGGGAGATTCTGAAGAGAAGTTGCAGAGGTTGGTGGATGAATTTGGTAGGGTGTGTAAAAGAAGAAAATTGAAGGTGAATATAGGAAAGAGTAAGGTGATGAGGATAACAAAAAGATTAGGTGACGAAAGATTGGATATCAGATTGGAGGGAGAGAGTATGGAGGAGGTGAATGTATTCAGATATTTTGGAGTGGACATGTCAGCAGATGGGTCTATGAAGGATGAGGTGAATCATAGAATTGATGATGGGAAAAGGGTGAGTGGAGCACTTCGAAGTCTGTGGAGACAAAGAACTTTGTTAATGGAAGTAAAGAGGGGAATGTATGAGAGTATAGTTATACCAACACTCTTATATGGGTGTGAAGCATGGGTGATGAATGTTGCAATGAGGAGAAGGCTGGAGGCAGTGGAGATGTCATGTCTGAGGTCAATGTGTGGTGTGAATATAATGCAGAGAATTCGGAGTTTGGAAATTAGGAGGAGGTGCGGGATTACCAAAACTATTAGCCAGAGAGCTGAGGAGGGGTTGTTGAGGTGGTTCGGACATGTAGAGAGAATGGAAAGAGACAGAATGACAGAGTGTATAAATCTGTAGTGGAGGGAAGGCGGAGTAGGGATCGGCCTAGGAAAGGCTGGAGGGAGGGGGTAAAGGAGGTTTTGTGTGCGAGGGGCTTGGACTTCCAGCAAGCATGTGTGAGCGTATTTGATAGGAGTGAATGAAGACAAATGGTTTTTAATACTTGACGTGCTGTTAGAGTGTGAGCAAAGTAACATTTATGAAGGGATTCAGGGAAACCGGCATGCCGGACTTGAGTCCTGGAGATGGGAAGTACAGTGTCTGCACTCTGAAGGAGGGGTGTTAATGTTGCAGTTTTATAACTGTAGTGTAAAGCACCCCTCTGGGAAGACAGTGATGGAGTGAATGATGATGAAAGTTTTTCTTTTTTAGGCCACCCTGCCTTGGTGGGAATCGGCCGATGTGTTAATAAAAAAAAAAATATATAACAAACATTATCTCAGATCGCCAATAAAAGACTAAATTGCCCATGGCTTACAGCATCTTAAGATCCATCAATATGAAACATTTTTTTATTATTATTAACACATCGGCCGTTTCCCACCAAGGCAGGGTGGCCCGAAAAAGAAAAACTTTCATCATTCACTCCATCACTGTCTTGCCAGAGGCATGCTTATACTACAGTTATAAAACTGCAACATTAAGACCCCTCCTTCAGATATAGAAGGGGCTTAATAAGTAAAGAATTTATCAAACACTATACGTCAGTCCTCTCCAAATTAATGAGAAAGTTCAAGCAACTATACTATTTTAACAGATTTACAGAAACGAGAGAAGTTATAAAAAAGACCTGAAAGACACACTCAGATCCTGGACACCCACAAACCAAACAACTTGTTGAATGACTTCTTCTCAACCAATTACCAATGCCTGAGCTAATGATTATCTAGATGGAAACTTCTCAACATCCCTCTATCTTACACCAACAGAGCTCACTGAGGTTACATGATTATCAACTCTAAAATACAAATCAGGAAATACAACCCAAGTACCACCACTACTGTACAAATGAGCAGCTAAACTCCTTTCACCCACCATTGCATTACTCTTCAACAAATCACTAGAAACCAACACTTTCCCGGCATCACTCAAAATAGCAAGGATTATATCAATACACAAAAGTGGTGACCCAACAGATGTAAACAATTATAGGCCAATACCAAATTTGCCTTTACTTTCCAAAATCTTTGAGAAACTCATACACATCACAAAGCATCCTTATCCCCTGCCAGTTTGGCTTCAGAAGAAACAAAAGCACAAATGACGCAATAATAAAAATGCTAGACCTACTTTACACAACATTTGAAAAAAAAAAACGAATCCCGCTTGGACTCTTTATCGACCTTAAGAAAGTTTTTGATACAGTAGACCACAGCATCCTACTCCTCAAGCTTGATCATTGCAGTATAAGAGGCTACACACTTGCATTCATCAAGTCCCACCTAACAGAAAGCAATACATCTCTGTCAAGGACACAACCTCCTCAACAAGACCCATGGACACTGTGTACCAAAGGGAAGTGTTCTTGGCCCAATCTTCCTTTTATACATCAATGATCTTCCAAGCATATCACAACAACTTAAGCTTATTTTCTTTGCTGACGATACAACTTTTGTCATCTTCCACCCAAATCTAGCCTCATTCAACAATATTGTTAATGAAGAGCTCACAAAAATAGCAACCTGGATGACTGTCAATAAACTTACACTTAATACAGACAAAACCTTTTACATTATGTTTGGGAGTAGAGCAAGTGAGGACCAACTAAACATTATGCTTAACAACATCCTTATTGATAAACATAATGAGAGAAAATTCCTTGGTCTGCACCTTGACAGCAACCTGAAATTCAACACCCATATCCAACACAAAACAAAAAGTCTCTAAAACAGTTGGCATCCTCTCAAAGATACGTTACTATGTACCACAAACAGCACAACTTACACTATACTATTCACTGATCTACCCTTACCTCACCTATGCTATTTGTGCCTGGGGTTCCACAATGATGAATCACCTAAAACCAATAATACCCAACAAAAAGCTGCAGTGCGAATGATCACACAATCCACTGCTAGACAACACCCACCCCCTTCCCCACTCTTCAGACCAACCCTACTCACTATGCAAAACATTCACTCGTACTATTGTGCAACATACATTTACAGAACAATCAATTCTAATATAAATCCCGATCTGAAACGCTTTCTTGACAGTTGCAATAGAGCTCATAGACACAACACTAGGCACAAAAACCTCTGTGACATTCCCTGTGTCAGGCTAAATCTTTTCAAAAACTCATTGTACAGTACATGAAAAAGCCCAAAATTTGGAACTCTGCCAGAAATCTCCAGAACCACTGGCTCAGTTAGCATTTTTAAAACAACAGTTAAAAAACACCTTATCTCCTCAACCTATCCCAGCCCATCTTAAATACATATGTAAAAACTATATACGTATGTGCATTTGCTCAATATCATGAACATAAGTAAAACTTTATAATCAATATATACTTACTCTCAATATCTGTATTCATCTCAAATATTAATCACTCCATTGTGTCCACCATAGGTTAATAAACAAAATTGTAATTCTTCTCTATAAAACTTAAAGCCATACAGCACAACTTAATAGAATATTCAGTTCTCTTGTATTCACTATAACTCACCTAATGACCATATGCACTATTATTGCCTTATTAATCTTAAGTTAGTTTCAAGTTCGCCCAAAATGCTTTGCATATAAAGGGGCTTTTGGTAAGTACACCAAACTATTATATTCCTTTGTACAAACATGTACAGTGGTACCTCGAGTTACGATGGTCCCCAAAATCGCCCTTTTATGTAAGTTTATTTTTTTAAATGCTTTTGTAGGTATATTTTTGGGGGTGTAAAAGGACTAGTCTATTTTACATTATTCCTTATGGGGATAAATTCGTTTGGTAATGGCACTTGAACAGCATTCTCGAACGAAAAAATATCGTAACTCGAGGTACCACTGTATCATGTTGAAATAAAATATTTTTTTTATTATTATTATTATAATAACACACAAAATACTCAGGGAAATTGATAAGGTAGACAGAGAGGATGTTTGAGAGGGAGGAATGGGAACTCAGGGGCACAGCTTAAAGTATTTCCTCGGTCTCAAGGAGGTCAAGAAGTGTGATGATCTCTGTGAGGAGTGGAAGTAGGCTCCATACATAGTTTTAAAAGCAGGTATGATAGGGCCCATGAGGCTTGGAGCGGGTGAATTTGGAAGAAGCCAAGTTGATAAGCGGGGCCACGAGATAGGAACGACCCCTACAAGCACATATAGGTGAGTACATGTAGCTGACTGCTTTTTCCTATAGAAACAAAATAAGCAAATACAAAAGTAGTGGACAAGCAGGTCTTAATTAAAAAAGAGAATACGTAAAGCACACCATCTGCTGTGTGATGTGAAAGAAAAGACACCAGCAATCCTACCATTGTTTAAAACAATTACAGGTTTCTGTTTCACGCTCATTTGGCAGGACAGTAGTACCTCCCTGGGTGGTTGCTGTCTACCAATCAAGCTAAAACTTCATTAATGTGCATGAATAAGTGGCATTGAGAAATGCAAGATTTTTATAATGACCCATAACCTATCTCCCCAATCAATTGGTGGAAACAAGCAACTATTGAATAATTAAAATTCTACTAATAACAAGTTTTAATGGACTTTCATTCACTTTCCTACATACATCCCATGTCAATGTAAATTAACTTTGTGCTCATCTATTTGTGATTGAAAATCTGTACCTGGTTCAACCACTCTACTGTTCACTATCTTCAGTGTTTGAGCCCCATCATACCTATTCTTAAAGCTATGTTGGGATCCAACAGTGTCAGCACTTTTAACCCTTTCAGTGGGTGTCACATGGAACTACGTCATTGAGGCCAGGGGTCTCCCATGTTGTTCTATGTCATGAGCTCAGTTCACTCAGATAAACTGAGCGGTAAATTTTAGCCTAGATATGAGAGAATGAGTATGTGGCAAGTGTGCACAGTATAAAAAAAATCCTGTCCCACGCAGTGTATTATGGAAAAAGTAAAACTCTGACTGTGTGTATGGTTTAAAATAGCGACTGAGGTATTTTATCGAAGCTTGGAGCTTTCTGACCAGAGCTTTGGTAAGATGGATAAGGAAGAAGGATGGGTAAGGATAGAAACATGGGAAATGGTTGGGAGGGGGGAGGGGGAGGTGGGGGTTATAAAGGTAAGTGGCCTAACCACTTTGGCGCAATTTAATAAGTGTGTGTGTATGTAGAGTTATTCGTGAGTTAGTTTCATGAGGTAGGTATGCCTCCTGCCCATCAGTTGCACACAGTTATACAGCTGTATCCCACCATGCCACTGAGTTGGAAGAATGCATACTACAGTGGACCCTCGGAAATCGAACACCTCGACAATCGAACAAATCGGAAATAGAACAACAAATTTTATTTCGGTAATCGAACACTTTCCGCCAATCGAACAAGTGCGTACCAGACCTGTTCGCCCAGGCGCTCTTGGGTGCCTCACCACGCAAGCGTCGGGAGCCAGTCTAGCGTTGTTTATACTTGAGTAAACATCACCCTGCACGCTCATCCAAACATTTCACAATTAATTGTGTTTGGAGTTTGTTCATTAAGTGCAACTGTGAAATAAGCTACCATGGGTGCCAAGAAAGTTCTTAGTGGTACTCCTGTGGTGAAGAAAGTGAGAAACGCCACAGACATGAAGGAAATAATACAAAAAGATGAGATGAGTGGTGTGCGAATTTCTGAGCTTGCCAGGATATATGGCAAAAACAGGTCAACTATCGCTTCTATCCTGGCTAAGAAAGAACAAATCAAGGAAGCTGATATTGCAAAAGGTGTTAATATGCTAGCCAAAATAGACCACAAATAATCGAAGAGGTTGAGAAGTTGTTGCTGGTGTGGATCAACGATAAAGAGTTAGAGGGTGATAGTGTGTCGGAGACAATCATTTGTGAAAAGGCAAGGAAGTTGCATGCCGATCTTGCAAAGAAAATGCCTGCAACCAGTGCTGATTGTAGTGTTAGGGATTTTAAGGCCAGCAAAGGCTGGTTTGAGAGATTTAAGAAGCATAATGGCATAAACAATGTGGTAGGGCATGGTGAGGCTGCCAGTTCAGACAAACGTGCGGCTGAAAAATTCATTACTGAATTTCAGGACTACAGACTGAAAATTTGAAAGCTGAACAAGTGTTCAATTGTGACGAAACAGGCCTGTTTTGGAAGAAAATGCCCAAAAGGACCTACATTACTCAGGAGGAAAAGGCACTGCCAGGACACAAGCCTATGAAAGACAGGCTAACTCTTATGTTGTGTAGTAATGCTAGTGGGGATTTTAAATTGAAGCCTTTACTGGTGTATTACTCAGAAAATCCCAGTGTGTTCAAGAAACACAACGTCGTCAAAAATAGATTGTGTGTCTTGTGGAGAGCTAGTCAGAATGCATGGGTCACAAAGCAACTTTTCAGTGAGTGGATCCATGAAGTATTTGGCCCCAGTGTGAAAAAATACCTAAAGGAAAAGGAATTGGACCCCAAGTGCCTCCTGTTACTGGACAATGCTCCTGCACATCCTCAAAACTTGGAAAACCTACTGTGTGACGACTTCAGACTTATAAAAGTGAAGTTCTTGCCTCCTAACACCACTCCTCTCCTCCAGCCCATGGACCAGCAGGTCATTTTCAACTTCAAAAAACTCTACACAAAAGCATTGTTTGAAAAGTGCTTTGAAGTGACCACGGACACTGAACTGACCCTTAGAGTTTTCTGGAAGAATCACTTCAATATCTACAACTACGTGTCAGCGGATGGGTTTATGAAGGATGAGGTTAACCATAGAATTGATGAAGGAAAAAAGGTGAGTGGTGCGTTGAGGTATCTGTGGAGACAAAAAACATTATCCATGGAGGCAAAGAAGGGAATGTACGAAAGTATTGTGGTACCAACACTCTTATATGGGTGTGAAGCATGGGTTGCAAATGCTGCAGCGAGGAGGAGGCTGGAGGCAGTGGAGATGTCCTGTCTAAGGGCAATGTGTGGTGTAAATATTATGCAGAAAATTCGGAATGTGGAAATTAGGAGAAGGTGTGGAGTTTCTAAAAGTATTTGTCAGAGGGCTGAAGAGGGGTTGTTGAGGTGGTTTGGTCATTTAGAGAGAATGGATCAAAGTAGAATGACTTGGAGAGCATATAAATCTGTAGTGGAAGGAAGGCGGGGTAGGGGTCGTCCTAGAAAAGGTTGGAGGGAAGGGGTAAAGGAGGTATTGTGGGCGAGGGGCTTGGACTTCCAGCAAGCATGTGTGAGCATGTTAGATAGGAGTGAAGGAGCGAATGGTTTTGGGACATGACGATCTGTTGGAGTGTGAGCAGGGTAACATTTTGTGAAGGGATTCAGGGAAACCAGTTAATTGATTTAGTTGGACTTGAGTCCTGGAAATGGGAAGTACAATGCCTGCACTTTAAAGGAGGGGTCTGGGATAGTGACAGCTGGGAGGGACAATTCTCAGCTGTCGTATCTGAGCTCCTCTGCAAAGACAGTGATTATGTATGAGTGTGGTGAAAGTGTTGAATGATGAAAGTATTTTCTTTTTGGGGATTTTTTCTTTCTTTTTGGGTCACCCTGCCTCGGTGGGAGACGGCTGACTTGTTGAAAAAAAAAAAATCTACAATTACATAGGCCTTATAGGTAAGGCTTGGAATGGAGTGACTTCCAGGACTTTGAATTCTGCTTGGAGACCATTGTGGCCAGGTTGTGTCCAACAGAGGGATTTTGAAGGGTTTGAGGCTGACCCTGACCCTGCCGACCCTGTGCCTGTTGTGGAAGGTATTGTGCCATTGGGCAAATTCCTGGGTTTGGAGGTGAGTGGCGAGGATGTGGAAGAGTTGGTGGAGGACCACAGGGTGGAGTTAACAACTGAAGAGCTGCAACAACTGGAACTGGAAGAGCATAAGACCAGAGTTGAGGCTATTGATTCACAGGAGGAGGAGGAAGAGGGACTGGTTGAGGTGCCTTCTTCAGAGATTAAGGAGATTTGTGCAATGTGGAATAGGGTCCAGGCATTTGCTGAAAAATACCACCCTGAGCAAGCTCAAACAAGCCATATCAGCAGCATGTTCAGTGACCAAACAATGTCCTACTTCAGGCAAATGTTAAAGAGGCGCCAGAAACAGAGGAATGTGGACAGCTATTTTGTGAGACAAGGGTCCAGTGACTCTCAAGCTGTTCCTAGTGGGATTAAAAGACAACGAAGAGAAGTAACCTCAGATAGGGCTTTGATACCTGAAGTTGTTTTGGAGGGGGATTACCCTTCCAAACACTAACCCTTCCCTCCCTAACTCATCCTCCCTATCTTCCATATGCCATCAACAATCTTCAATAAAGGTAAGTAAAAATACAGTGGACCCCCGACTTTCAAACATTCTTCATTCCAGAATGCTGTTCAAGTGCTGTTACCAAACAAATTTATTCCCATAATGAATGATGTAAATTGGATTAGTCCGTTTCAAACCCCCCAAAAATACACTTATAAAAGCACTTACAAAAATAAACTACATATTAATTCGATTTTCGAACATTTCGAGTTAAGAACAAGCTCCTGGAACGGATTATGTTCGATTTCCGAGGGTCCACTGTATTTGCAATTGCTTTTTTTTTTTTGCAAGAGGTAGGATGCAAGGCTGCTGCAACAGGTGGTAGTTGCTGGGCTTTCGATGGTGTTTGGTAGCTAGCCCGGAGCTGACTAAGCAGTTTCTGAGGGGTGTCCTTTAGTAGGATGATTGCGAGTGTTACAAGGTTAGTTGTAAGATGTAGTTTGGTAAAGGTAGGTCACCCAAAATTGGGGAGCATTTATCTTTGTTGTTGGATGTAGAATGGCTCTGGTGGTATCCACTCTTCTAATTCATCGGGGAGGTCACTCAGGATCTTTGGTCGTGGGTAGTTGTCCTTGTGAATGAAACGTCTGACTCTTTGTTGTAGGGTCAATCTTTGGGTTCGGTGGGGAGGTGTGTTGTTGATGTAGTCGGTAGTGTTTATTGGTTGGGGGAGATTTTCTCTATCAGGTACATAGAGTTGTTTTATTGGCTGTTTCTTTGCATCATTTAATAGAAGAGTGTTAAAATAGAGATAATTTTGGTTGTTTTCAGGACTGAAAGTAGCTTGAAACTGAGCTCAAAGTAGCAGAAATAATTTTTTTTTTCCAAATTTTTCTGAGGTTCCCCTACCCCCCGTGTCTGTTTTATAGGTTTTTAATAAGTCTGATTCAATTATTGAGATACAGTAGACCGTCATTTAGCACGATAGTTACGTTCCTGAAAAAGTCGTGTTAGATAATTTCGTGTTAAATAATTAAAAGAACTTATGAGAAAAATAGGGTTACGTTCCTGGGAGTCTCCAAAAAGGTAAACAAGTTTTTTTTTAGACCAACAGATCTTACAAAAATAAAAGTGAATATGTAATTGTAGTTCATTATCGTGATGTTTTATGTTGTTTTTACTGCTTAAGACTACAAATGTAATAGAAATAATAGTATTTACCTTAAATTGTGGGTGCTGGTGTTTGTGGATGATTGTGAATAGAGTGGAGAGTTATGCTGTGACCCTACTGGGCTGAGATGGATAGTAGAGGTTCTGGAACTGAAGTCGATGGTTGAACTGAGTGAGTGAGTCAGTCAGTCAGTCAGTCAGTCAGTCAGTCAGTCAGTCAGTCAGTCAGTCAGTCAGTCAGTCAGTCAGTCAGTCAGTCAGTCAGTCAGTCAGTCAGGTCAGTCAGTCAGTCAGTCAGTCAGTCAGTCAGTCAGTCAGTCAGTCAGTCAGTCAGTCAGTCAGTCAGTCAGTCAGTCAGTCAGTCAGTCAGTCAGTCAGTCAGTCAGTCAGTCAGTCAGTCAGTCAGTCAGTCAGTCAGTCAGTCAGTCAGTCAGTCAGTCAGTCAGTCAGTCAGTCAGTCAGTCAGTCAGTCAGTCAGTCAGTCATGTCAGTCAGTAAGTCAGTCAGTCAGTCAGTCAGTCAGTCAGTCAGTAGTCAGTCAGTCATCAGTAGTCAGTCGTGATGTCAGTAAGTCAGTGAGAGTCATGCGTCACCTAGCGTCAGTCAGTGTCAGTAGTCGCGTCGGACGTCAGTCAGTGCAGTCAGTCAGCAGTCAGTCAGTCAGTCAGTCAGTCAGCGTCAGTCAGTCAGTCAGTCAGTCAGTCAGTCGAGTCAGTCAGTCGCAGTCAGTCAGTCAGTCAGTCAGTCAGTCAGTCCAGTCAGTCAGTCAGTCAGTCAGTCAGTCAGTCAGTCAGTCAGTCAGTCAGTCAGTAAGTCAGTCAGTCATCAGTAAGTCAGTCAGTCAGTCAGTCAGTCAGTCAGCTCAGTGCAGTCAGTCAGTCATGTCATGTAAGTCAGTCAAGTCATCAGTCAGTCAGTCAGTAGTCAGCAGTCATTCAGTAAGTCAGTCAAGTCATTCAGTCAGTCAAGTCCAAATACAGTCATTCAGTAAGTCAGTCAAGTCATTCAGTAAGTCAGTCAAGTCATTCAGTACAGTCAGTCATTCAGTAAGTCAGTCAAGTCATTCAGTAAGTCAGTCAAGTCATTCAGTAAGTCAGTCAAGTCATTCAGTAAGTCAGTCAAGTCATTCAGTAAGTCAGTCAAGTCATTCAGTAAGTCAGTCAAGTCATTCAGTAAGTCAGTCAAGTCATTCAGTAAGTCAGTCAAGTCATTCAGTCAGTCAGTCAAGTCATTCAGTAGTCAGTCAAGTCATTCAGTCAGTCAGTCAAGTCATTCAGTCAGTCAGTCAAGTCATTCGTCAGTCAGTCAGTCAAGTCATTCAGTCAGATCAGTCAAGTCATTCAGTCAGTCAGTCAGTCAAGTCATTCAGTCAGTCAGTCAA
Organism: Cherax destructor; assembly: GCA_009830355.1. Classification (NCBI taxonomy): domain Eukaryota; kingdom Metazoa; phylum Arthropoda; class Malacostraca; order Decapoda; family Parastacidae; genus Cherax; species Cherax destructor. The sequence continues at coordinate 4,059 of WNWK01010801.1, read as the reverse complement.
GTCATTCAGTCAGTCAAGTCACAAACTTATGTTTACATCTTTTTATGTGTAAAAAGTAACACTTTATTATGGCCACGGGTTATGTCTTGTCTAATATCTTTGTTTCCTTCGTTAATTCAAGATCAAAACACAATTCACTCTCTCTTATTCTTCACAAACATAGCTGGCTTGTAGCCAGGACTTTGAGCGTATGAAATACGTACGAATGCTGGGATGGTGGGGTCCGTGGTGGCTGGGTAAGGCGGGTGGTGTCCGCTGAACAACAACAACAAGGCTGCTTGTGGGAATGGTTATTTGTTTTTCCTTCTCACAAACTAAGTTTATTCAGGTATACACAGATACAGTTACGAAGATTATCATACATAGCAGCATATGTGTAGAGAACCTAGGATAACCCAAAAAAGTCAGAGTGACTTAATATTTCCATTGACTTTTTTGGAGTTATCCTAGGTTCTCTACACATATGCTGCTATGTATGATAATGTATGTAACTGTACTCACCTAATTGTGGTTGCAGGGGTCGAGACTCGGCTCCTGGCACCGTGTATCTGAATAAATTTACAGTTTGCAGGAAGGAAAAACAAATTCCCTTTTCCTCAAAGCATGAGGATTCTTAGGCAGTAAATAACCATGGGCTTACACTTGAAATCACCTGATGCATTACCAAAAAGGAGCAAGGTGAAGCGATCCTTTGCTGTCTTGAAGCCTGGTGCACTTTTCTCTTGCCGACTGATATAAGTTCGTGTTGGCATTTTCTTCCAGAAAACACTTGTCTCGTCAGCATTAAACACTTGATGTGGCTCATAGCCACCCTTAGTAGAACCCCCACTGACTCAATGGTTTAACCCACCGCGGGCGACCGCGCGCTCAAAATTTTTCCCCTCCTGCCGAACCTTGTAATATCATCTTTACGTCGTGTAAGATGATAATGTGTCGCAAATCTTAAATCGTGCAATACCCGTAACGTGCAACATAATCTCGTGCTAAATGACATTCTAATGTACCATAAATCATGACCAATTCCTGGTTATATTTTATTATATGAGAAATAGATTAAAGCTTTTATTTTTGTGTGATTATGAATTCAAAATGGAAGACAAGCATCATATAGGAGAGGCATGAGGATGTGATTAATGGACAGAGGAAATGTTTTAGTGCCAGGAATATCTACATTATTTTTGGACTATTTTTAAACTGGCATTTTTCTTTTAATTTTATGAAAAATTGGCCAAATTACTAACTTCTGTGGACTTTATAAGGTAGTTAAAATAAATGAACGAGCAATTTCTTGTGCTCAATTGATAGAATGGAAGGCATACTAATGAAATAGCTAAGAATTCAGTAAATTTGAGCAATGGAACTGGCTTAAAATAGGATTCAAACTGGCAAAATCACCAAAGCTTAATTTGCACTGAGAATGAAAACTTTGTGCCTGTGTAATTCCATATGTTTTCCATCAAATTTCAAACTTTTGGGAGTCATTACCTTCATAAAAAGATTCTCTGCCAATTAAAAAAAAAAAGCCATAATTTTGAGGGTCCTGACAGTAAAAGGGTTATTGCCTAGAAAACAAAGTGAGCCCAAATCTGAAACAATATTAATTATGCAAATTTGCAGATTCTAAATTCATATGACCTCTAGGAATATTACCCACACAAATTTGCAGTATAGGCTGCACAGTACTTGCACTCTGAAGGACTGGTGTGGATACTGCTTGTTTGCAGACCAGTGAAATGATAAAGATCATACTCTTCTGGAAAGACAGAATGAGGGATGATGAAATTTCCTTCTTAGGGTCACCCTGCTTTGGTCAATGTTTATATATAAAACAAGAACATCATTAGGATCACTGCTCCTTAACCCTTTCGGGGTCGGTGCCGTACTAGTACGCCCAAATTCTAGCGGCCTCAATTTAAGCAGAAAACGTCTGGTAGGCATACATATGAAAGAATGGGTCTGTGGTCAGTGTGCGCAGTATAAAAAAAATCCTGCAGTACACACTGCATAATGAGAGAAAAAAAACTCTGACCGTTTTTTTTTAATTAAAACAGCGACTTTGCAGTCGATTTTTGTATGGTATTTATTGATGTATTCTCGTTTTCTTGGTCTCATTTGATAGAATGAAAGATATATTACAGAAATAGAGATGATTTTGATTGGTATGACAATGACAAGTACCTTGAAATTGAGCTCAAAGTAGCAAAAATGTTCGATTTGTGACGATGTTAAAGAGTAAACAAATCACACCATGCCTCCAATACACATCAACTGGCGAGTCTTATATTCATGCATAAGTGCTCTGATATTATTTATACCATTTTTACAATGATGCAGTTGTATACATAACAGTAAATCTTCTATTTTTTGTGAGAATAAAAATTCAAAATGAAAAGCAAAAGTAATGGAACAGGGGCCTGGAGACGTGACTAATGAACAGAGAACATGTTATTTTAGTGCCAGGAATGTCTGCCTTGTTTACTCTGGACCCTATTTTGAAATTGGCATCGTTTGAAATTTGTGTGAAATTGGAAAATTGCCATTTTCTGACCACTATTTTGGGTAGATGAAATTGGTAAATAGGCGGTTTCTTGTACTCAATCGATAGAAGAAATGGAGTTCTAGCGAAATAGCTATAATTTTAGGAGACTGACACATTGGAATTTGTCGAAAATAGGGCTGAAAAGGGGCAAAATCGCTGATGCGTAAGTGTCATGGCTACCGCTAACTTCACAAAAGCATAATTCCGTTAGTTTTCGATCACATTTCATAATTTTGGTGGCGTTATGATCGGAAAAAGATTCTCTATTATTTCATAAGAAAAAATTATTTTTTTTTTTTTCAAAAAATTTTCGACCCCAGGAACACTTTCCTGAGAAGGCCTGTCGACCCCCAAAGGGTTAAAATTTACCTTCAGTTTTTACTCTTATTTTTAATGGTTTGGAATGCAGTGGAGGTTACACTCCCAAAGGCCCCTCCGAATCCAAAAACCACCAATATACTGTACTACTGTCAAATGTCCGAATATTAAATTTTACATCAGATTTGGGCTCATTTTTTACTTCAGAGACCATCTCTCTCTCCAAACATTACTCTAGCTTTAATATTAACTTTCATGAGAATGTTTATTGATTACAATTTTAATGGTAATGATTAAAATCAACAGATTTATAGAGTACTGATACAAAGAAGAGGTTCGCTTACCCACAGGAACAGCAGGATCATGAGGAAGAAGTGTTTTTGATGTCAGTGTTTCCTCACAATTATTGACCTTGTGTAGCTCCACTGCATCATAAAACATATTCAATATAGTTTCATCAGATAAACCTTCACCATCCACCTTTGTTTTTTCCATTTCTTTAATTTCCTTTTCCCGCTCCATTTGCCATTTGAAGTGTCGCACAGAGAGTCGGTGTTCCTCTACAGCTGCTCTTGTGGTATATGCATGACCACAACATTTAAGCTTCAGGTGATTAGATACCAATCTATGTTCTACTGTCTTGTTATGTTCTAGACGACTACCAGAAATTACACATTGACACTTGTCACACAATATCAGGTTCGGTCCTCTAGGTTTACCCGTCGATGCCAAGATTTGTCGCTGAGATGCCAGCTATCAAACAAAATAAAAAACATCATTAGTATTATTATATTCACAGAGATGGGTTAAACAAATTAAGACTATAAAAAGCCTGGGGAATGGAAGGCAATCAGGTTTGATCAAAAGAGGAGAATTCAATTTTTGGATAAAGAGTCCTTCACCAGCACCAAGACCCTTTCCCATCCTTTAAAGGGGCCTGGACATGCAGAAGGCATATGTGAGCATGTCTGACAGGAATAAATAGAGACGAATGGTTTTTGGGACCTGACGAGCTGGTGGAATGTGAGCAGGCTAATATTTTGTTAAGGGATTCTTGAAACCGCTTAGCCGGACTTGAGTCCTGGAGGGGAAAAGTACAATGCCTCCACTTTAAAGGGAGGGGTTTGGGATAGTGGTGGTTTGGAGTGACATCTAAACTGTCATATCTGGGCACCTCAGTGGGAGACAACTGATGTGTTAAA
>WNWK01010800.1:0-68227 GCA_009830355.1 Cherax destructor | reverse complement strand
GATCACTTTTAGTTATAGCTACAGTGGGAGTAAAAGGTAGATGGGATACAAGGAAAATAGAATCAGTAAGTAAAAGAGAGGTGAAGGTTTATAAAACTAAAAGAGGAGGCAGTTAGGGTAAGATATAAACAACTATTGGAGGATAGATGGGCTAGTGAGAGTGTAGGCAATGGGGTCGAAAATGTATGGGGTAGATTTAAAATGTAGTGTTAGAGTGTTCAGCAGAAGTTTGTGGTTACAGGCGAGTGGGTGCAGGAGGGAAGAGGAGCGATTGGTGGAATGATGATGTAAAGAGAGTAGTAAGGAGAAAAAGTTAGCATATGAGAGGTTTTTACAAAGTAGAAGTGATGCAAGGAGGGAAGAGTATATGGAGAGAAAAAGAGAGGTTAAAAGAGTGGTGAAGCAATGTAAAAAGAGAGCAGATGAGAGAGTGGGTGAGATGTTATCAGCAAATTTTGTTGAAAATAAGAAAAAGTTTTGGAATGAGATTAATAAGTTGAGGAAGCCTAGAGAACAAATGGATTTGACAGTTAAAAATAGGAGAGGAGAGTTATTAAATGGAGAGTTAGAGGTATCGGGAAGATGGAGAGAATATTTTGAGGATTTGTTAAATGTTGATGAAGACAGGAAGCTGTGATTTGTGTGTAGGGCAAGGAGGAATAACATCTTGTAGGAGTGTGGAAGAGCCAGTTGTGGTGTAGGGGAAGTTCGTGAGGCAGTGGTAGAATGAAAGGGGTAAGGCAGCTGGGATTGATGGGATAAAGATAGAAATGTTAAAAGCAGGTGGGGATATAATTTGGAGTGGTTGGTGCCATTATTTAATAAATGTATGGAAGAGGGCAAGGCACCTAGGATTGGCAGAGAGCGTGTATTGTTCCTTTGTATAAAGGCAAAGGGACAAAAGAGAGTGCAAAAATTATAGGGAATAAGTCTGTTGAGTGTACCTGGTAAAGTGTATGGTAGAGTTATTATTGAAAGAATTAAGAGTAAAACAGAAAGCAGGATAGCAGATGAACAAGGGGGCTTTAGGAAAGGTAGGGGGTGTGTAGACCAAGTGTTTACAGTGAAACATATAGGTGAACAGATTTGGATAAGGGAAAGATGTTTTGTGGCATTTATGGATTTGGAAAAGGCGTATGATAGGCAGATAGGGGGCAATGTGGCAGATGTTGCAGGTGTATGGAATAGGAGGAAGGTTACTGAAAGCAGTGAAGAGTTTTTATGAGGATAGTGAGGCTCAGGTTAGAGTGTGTAGGAGGGAAGGGACTATTTCCAGTAAAAGTGGGCCTTAGACAAGGATGTGTGATGTCACCGTGGTTGTTCAATATATTTATAGATGGGGTTGTAAGAGAAGTGAATGCGAGGGTCTTGGCAAGAGGTGTTGGGCTAAAAGATAAAGAAGCAAATACAAAGTGGAGTTGTCACAGTTGCTTTTTGCTGATGACACTGTGCTTTGGGAGATTCTGAAGAGAAGCTGCAGAGGTTGGTGGATGAATTTGGTAGGGTGTGAAAAGAAGAAAATTGAAAGTGAATATAGGAAAGAGTAAGGTGATGAGGATAACAAAAGAATAGGTGACGAAAGATTGATATCAGATTGGAGGGAGAGAGTATGGAGGAGGTGAATGTATTCAGATATTTGGGAGTGGACATGTCGCAGGATGGGTCTATGAAGGATGAGGTGAATCATAGAATTGATGAGGGGAAAAGGGTGAGTGGAGCACTTCGGAGTCTGTGGAGACAAAGAACCTTGTCCATGGAAGTAAAGGGGGGAATGTATGAGAGTATAGTTATACCAACGCTCTTATATGGGTGTGAAGCATGGGTGATGAATGTTGCAACGAGGAGAAGGCTGGAGGCAGTGGAGATGTCATGTCTGAGGTCAATGTGTGGTGTGAATATAATGCAGAGAATTCGGAGTTTGGAAATTAGGAGGAGGTGGGATTACCAAAACGATTGTCCAGAGAGCTGAGGAGGGGTTGTTGAGTGGTTTGGACATGTAGAGAGAATGGAACGAGACAGAGTGACTTCGAGAGTGTATAAATCTGTAGTGGAGGGAAGGCGGGTAGGGGTCGGCCTAGGAAAGGTTGGAGGGAGGGGTAAAGGAAGTTTTGTGTGCGAGGGCTTGGACTTCCAGCAAGCATGTGTGAGCGTATTTGATAGGAGTGAATGGAGGCATATGGTTTTTAATACTTGACGTGCTGTTGGAGTGTGAGCAAAGTAACATTTATGAAGGGATTCAGGAAACCGGCAGGCCGGACTTGAGTTCTGGAGATGGGAAGTACAGTGCCGGCACTCTGAAGGAGGGTGTTAATGTTGCAGTTTTATAACTGTAGTGTAAAGCACCCTTCTGGCAAGACAGTGATGGAGTGAATGATGATGAAAGTTTTTCTTTTCGGGCCACCCTGCCTTGGTGGGAATCGGCCGATGTGTTAATAAAAAAAAAAAAAACTCTCTAGCTAACATAACCCAAGGTCGTCTTTTTGGGGCTTATATCTACCTATATTAAGGTGCTAGAACTACATTATTAATATCTAACGTTGCCTCAATAATCCTAATATTAGTTACTAACTGTACAAACTTTCCTTGGCTTTCCTAAGTGAATAAATCTATCAATTAAAATGTACACAATTGTTTCCTCTTCTTCTTCTTCTTCTTCGTTGGGGTTTTATTGGGCCACTGACAGCCTAAGCCGTATCGAGCCCGACCTCTCGATGGCACGAGGAAGATTTGTTGCCCAAGGCTGGGCGATGAAAGAAAAGGAACAAAAGTTCCTTTGTAAATAGATAGAAACTTGAGTTTCCGATTAGGTCCGGTGGACCCCCTTGCCAAGCCCCAGCAAAGCGGGACACCCACACCCCCACCTGAGTACAGTAACCGGCTTCCCACCAAAGACCGTTAAATAATTATCCGCAGAGCGGAAAAAATGGAGCTGGCTAAAAGTAAGCCGATGAACAGGTGCCCCTCCTGTAGAGTGCCCGGCGGCCAAAATAGATGAGGACAAGCGTCCCAGAGAGAACGGGGGAAATTTGTCACTGATACTCAGGCGAGAGAGAGACGTCCACACCCGACGAAGGCTGGCGCATAAGTCCAATTGTTTCCTCCGCCAACTTGAATGTGTATGCTTGTTTTGGTTGGGTGTGTGGGTTTATAAACTCCGAGGGCCGATCCATGGTATGTTTAAAGCTCCTAACGTCTCACTTACCCTGTGGAACTTGCGTGACTCAAAAGTTTCCACACTATGATACTGAACATCTGCTGCTAGGCTGAGGACTGATTACCTCAACTTCTACTCTGCAGTCTTGTTTTTGTCCCTATGTTATATTGATAAAGCCAGTGTTTGGTGAACGTCTACAACATAATAAAGTTACCTAGCTGTTGTACCGAATTCCTCTACTTATCAGTACTATATACCACTGACGTATTGATACATTTCTCCCCTTCGGTAAGATGTCCAGAGTTAGTTCTAAGTGAACCCAACAGTTTTTTTTTACATACTAGGAAGAAGCCTTTCGGATTTATCTCTGATTCCTTTGCAACTTTAATTTCTTATTCCCTCTTTTTTAACCTTTCTTTAACTAAAACATTCCCAAAAGATGTTACTCACTGTTCATCCCTGTCGGATAAGTTTTATTCGATCTTATTTCTCTGTTGATAATATATGACCTTTCGCAGCATGTCCATTATGAAGCTTGTATAGTATTTAAAAAAAACCACAAGTGGTACAATCATCACCACCACAAGTGGTGCCATCACCACAACAAGTGGCGTCATCACCACCACAAGTGGCGTCATCACCACCACAAGTGGCGTCATCACCACCACAAGTGGCGCCATCACCACAAGTGGCGCCATCACCACCACAAGTGGCGCCATCACCACCACAAGTGGCACCATCACCACCACAAGTGGCACCATCACCACCACAAGTGGCGCCATCACCACCACAAGTGACGCCATCACCACCACAAGTGGCGCCATCACCACAAGTGGCGCCATCACCACCACAAGTGGCACCATCAACACAAGTGGCGCCATCACCACCACAAGTGGCACCATCACCACAAGTGGTGCCATCACTACCACAAGTGGCACCATCACCACCACAAGTGGCACCATCACCACCATAAGTGGCACCATCACCACAAGTGGCGCCATCACCACCACAAGTGGCGTCATCACCACAAGTGGCACCATCACTACCACAAGTGGCACCATCACTACCACAAGTGGCACCATCACTACCACAAGTGGCACCATCACTACCACAAGTGGCACCATCACTACCACAAGTGGCACCATCACTACCACAAGTGGCACCATCACTACCACAAGTGGCACCATCACTTCACGAATGACACCACCACTGCAGGATTAACACTCACACGTGGCACTACCACAGTAGTGGCACCACCGTAAGAGTGGCACCACCACCATAAGAGTAGCTTCACCACAAGAGTAGTTCCACTACAAAAGTGGCAGCATCACAAGAGTGGCATCATCACAAGGGGTACCCTCAAAAGTAGCACCACCATAAGTGGCACTATGCAAGTGGCAGCATCACGAGTGGCACAACCACAAGAATGGCACCATCACAAGTGGCACTACTGCAAGAATGGCATCAGTGGCATTACCACAAGAATGGCAGCATCATGAGTGGCACCATCACGAATGGCACTACCACAAGAATGTCACCATCACGAGTAGCACAACCACAAGAACGGCACCATCACAAGTTGCACTACCACAAGAATGGCACTATCACAAGAATGGCACTACCACAAGAATGGCACCTTTACAAGAGTGGCACTACCACAAGAATGGCACCTTTACAAGAGTAGCACTACCACAAGAATGGCACCATCAGTGGACTACAAAAGAATGGCACCATCACGAGAAGCATTAGTGGCACTAAAACAAAAATGGTACCATTGGCACTACCACAAGAATGGCACCATCAGTGGCACTACCACAAGAATGGCACCATCAGTGGCACTACCACAAGAATGGCACCATCAGTGGCACTACCACAAGAATGGCACCATCAGTGGCACTACCACAAGAATGGCACCATCAGTGGCACTACCACAAGAATGGCACCATCAGTGGCACTATCACAAGAATGGCACCCGTGGCACTACCACAAGAATGGCACCATCAGTGGCACTACCACAAGAATGGCACCATCAGTGGCACTACCACAAGAATTGCACCATCAGTGGCACTACCACAAGAATGGCACCATCAGTGGCACTACCACAAGAATGGCACCATCAGTGGCACCACAAGAATGGCACCATCAGTGGCACTACCACAAGAATGGCACCATCAGTGGCACCACAAGAATGGCACCATCAGTGGCACCACAAGAATGGCACCATCAGTGGCACTACCACAGAATGGCACCATCAGTGGCACTATCACAAGAATGGCACCCGTGGCACTACCACAAGAATGGCACCATCAGTGGCACTACCACAAGAATGGCACCATCAGTGGCACTACCACAAGAATGGCACCATCAGTGGCACTACCACAAGAATGGCACCATCAGTGGCACTACCACAAGAATGGCACCATCAGTGGCACTACCACAAGAATGGCACCATCAGTGGCACTACCACAAGAATGGCACCATCAGTGGCACTACCACTCGAATGGCACCATCAGTGGCACTACCACAAGAATGGCACCATCAGTGGCACCACAAGAATGGCACCATCAGTGGCACTACCACAAGAATGGCACCATCAGTGGCACCACAAGAATGGCACCATCAGTGGCACTACCACAAGAATGGCACCATCAGTGGCACTACAAGAATGGCACCATCAGTGGCACTACCACAAGAATGGCACCATCAGTCGCACTACCACAAGAATGGCACCATCAGTGGCACTACCACAAGAATGGCACCATCAGTGGCACTACCACAAGAATGGCACCCGTGGCACTACCACAAGAATGGCACCATCAGTGGCACTACCACAAGAATGGCACCATCAGTGGCACTACCACAAGAATGGCACCATCAGTGGCACTACCACAAGAATGGCACCATCAGTGGCACTACCACAAGAATGGCACCATCAGTGGCACTACCACAAGAATGGCACCATCAGTGGCACTACCACAAGAATGGCACCATCAGTGGCACTACCACAAGAATGGCACCATCAGTGGCACTACCACAAGAATGGCACCATCAGTGGCACTGCCACAAGAATGGCACCATCAGTGGCACTACCACAAGAATGGCACCATCAGTGGCACTACCACAAGAATGGCACCAGTGGCGCTACCACAAGAATGACACCAGTGGCACTACCACAAGAATGGCACCATCCTTGCTACTCCGGGATATCAACAAACCAATCCATCTATCTACTTTAAACCTACAGCATATCACTCCTGTAACACCCATGGCTGTGACCGCCCACTCACGCCGAGGACCCTGGTATATAGCAACGAAGTGTCATATAAACAGGAAAAGAAAAGCTACAAGGTACCGTAAAATAAGACCGATATTTACCAGGGAAGTGAGGGGCCTCAGAGCGTACTTCCTCCTACTACCACAGTCTAGCAGTAACTGTTGGGTTGGTGGCCCCCTCCCTCACATGAGGAAAAAGAACGTACAGCAGCTTGAAGAAACCTCTTTATTTGTTTATCACTTCCAGGGAGGTACCATGACCCTGGTGAAGTTGTCTTGATCCAAGGATTTAGAATCATCCACCTCATTTATTTGATTAAACCTCTCATTTTCCCAGGAGCTATAGAACCTCCACTTGTTTTGCGCTCCTAAACGAATAAAATGATATTTTATTTAATATGCATGAACGCCTCCACGACATTTTTCTTAACACTGGAACTGGAGTCCTGCAGCAAATGGTTAGTAGACAACAAACTATCGTTACATCTAGGGAAAACAGAAGCCATACTCTTTGGCACGAAATATAAACTGATCAGGGTAAATAATTTTAATATCCGGTGTAATGGGGAATCGATCACTTCAGTTTCCTCAGTAAAATATCTGGGAATCCCCTTTGACCCATGCATGTCAGGAGAATTGATAGGGAACAGTGTAGTAAAGAAAGCGAATGCCAGACTGAAGTTCCTCTACAGACAAGCACAGTGTCTACCTACTGAGGCTCGCAGGACCCTATGTCTAGCCCTTATACAATGTCATATGGACTACGCTTGCTCTTCATGGTACTCTGCCTTGACAAAAAAACTGAAAGATAAGCTGCAAATCACCCAGAACAAAATGATAAGATTCATCCTGGACCTGGGTCCAAGAGAACATGTAGGCCAGGATGAATTACAACAATTGGATATGCTGAATATTGAAGACAGAGTAAAACAACTTAAATTAAATCAAGTTTATAAAATTGCTCACAAACAGTGTCCAGAATATCTTGCTGCCAATTTTGTCAAGGCTGGGAACCAAAGCAGTCATAGTACTAGGGGGAGAGAGAGCACAACTTTGTAGTACCCACAGTCAGTGGCCAGGCTTCAAACACCTTTTATTGTACAGCAATAAAGGAATGGAACAGACTGCCTGCATATGTCAAAGCCAGTCATATCATGAGCCAGTTCAAGAAGAGAGCCAAAAGGTACCTAATGAATGTAGCGACAGAAAGGGAGAAGAATTATTTTTTATTTTTTTAGCTAACACACATGTATATGTAAATATAGTGTTCAAGACAGTGACCATATGTCTGATCACATAATTTGCATTTAGTTTGATCATCATCTGTGTCTCCCAAACTGTCAGAAGTACCTGTACTTATTGAGGAATATTGAGATAGACAATATAATAACCTATGTGACATGTCAAGATATCTTATTCATGAAATAAGATACCTGCTTGTAATAGATAATTGAAATGTAGATATAAACCCAAATGTACAATTGTTAACCCTTTGGGGCCTAGTGCCTAGGCCTTTTGTGTATCCATATGCTCTTGCGCTACCGTCCACAGGATGGATATGGGGTGCACAATAAACTAGCCACTTCGGTGGCAAAATCTAATCTAAATATGTAAATAACTCTTTTTACCTTATTCCTAGTATATATATATCCTTTATAATATAATAATATATATATCCTACAATGTAAAATGTTATAGTGTAAAAGGGACCCCAATGGAAATAAGTCACTCTGTCTGACTTTTTTGGGTTATCCTGGGTTCTCTACACATATGCTGCTATGTATGATAATGTATGTAAATGTATTTGTGTATACCTGAATAAACTTACTTACTTAATGATGCCACTATACTGTTCACTTCGTTCTCTTGGAAGTGTCTGGACTATAAGAGAAACTTTATGATAAGTTCATTATAACTATTCAGAAGAATGGACTTGGACTCGAACCGTAGTCCTGGTATGTACCAAGCCCAACGCTGTAGCGGCTGTACCGTCCATGTAGCAGCTGTACCGCCCATGTAGCAGCTGTACCGCCCATCCAGGAAACTTACAACACGAAGATTTTTACAGCCCACTTCTATGAATTGCTGTATGAGCGGCACCAAGTGCGCCCCTAGTGTCTCTTCCCACAGTCCCGGAAGCTGTTATGACACATCTATTCTCATATTACTCTAAACCATATAATCTATACACTCATGATAGGTAGTAGTGAACGACCTATCATGAGTGGTTTTTTCAGTGTATCACCACTAATTTCAGAGCATATGAAGGTGTCAAACACTGCCAACGATTTATCTTGGTGTCGTCTGTATGTAGCCTCAGTCTCCACTCCAAGTAGTTATATGATAGGTGTGTGTGTACTCACCTATTTGTGGTTGCAGGGGTCGATACATAACTCCTGGCCCCGCCTCTTCACTGATCGCTACTAGGTTCTCTCTCCCTACTCCATGAGCTTTATCATACCTCGTCTTAAAACTATGTATGGTTCCTGCCTCCACTACATCACTTGCCAGACTATTCCACTTCCTCACAACTCTGTGAATAAAGAAATACTTCCTAACATCTCTTTACATAAGAACATAAGAAATGAGGAACACTGCAGCAGGCCTATTGGCCCATACTAGGCAGGTCCTTCACAATCCGTCCCACTAACAGAATATTTGCTCAACCCAATTTTCAATGCTACCCAAGAAATAAGCTTTGACAATTCTACCCACTCATGCGCGAGACCCACTCAAATCCAACCCCTCTCACTCATGAATTTATCCAACCTAAATTTGAAACTACCCAAGGTCCTAGCTTCAATAACCCTACTAGGCAGACTGTTCCACTCATCAACTACCCTATTTCCAAACCAATACTTTCCTATATCCTTTCTAAATCTAAACTTATCTAACTTGAATCCATTATTGCGGGTTCTCTCTTGGAGAGATATCCTCAAGACCTTATTTATATCCCCTTTGTTAATACCCATTTTCCACTTGTATACCTCGATCATGTCTCCCCTCATTCTACGTCTTACAAGTGAATGTAATTTTAGGGTCTTCAATCTTTCTTCGTAAGGAAGATTTCTAATGCTATGTATTAATTTAGTCATTCTACGCTGAATGTTTTCTAACGAATTTATGTCCATTCTGTAATATGGAGACCAGAACTGAGCTGCGTAATCTAGGTGAGGCCTTACTAAGTCTTCAACTTCCAATTGTGACCCCTTATTTCTGTGTCCCATCTCTGGAACATCTTGTCTCTGTCCACTCTATCTATTCCTTTCAGCATTTTGTATGTCGTTATCATGTCGTCCCTAACCCTTCTGTCCTCCAGTGTCGTCAGGACGATTTCCCTTAACTTTTCTTCGTATGACATTCCCCTTAGCTCTGGAACTAGCCTTGTTGCAAACCTTTGCACGTTCTCTAATTTCTTGACGTGCTTGACCAGGAGTGGGTTCCAAACTGGTGCTGCATACTCCAGTATGGGCCTGACGTACACGGTGTAAAGAGTGTGTGTGTGTTTCTCTCCTCTCTCACACAATAAACAATAACAGGAAGTACAACTGCAATTACTATTAACCGTACGTTGCACCATAGTGCATCTACTTCTATGCTTACTCACAAAAACGCACGGTTAAATTCAAACCTAATATATATATATATATATATATATATATATATATATATATATATATATATATATATATATATATATATATATATATGTCGTGCCGATTAGGTAAAACTGGTCAATTAGCAAGAACTCATCTAAAATTAAGTCCTTTCTAAAATTTTCTCTTATACGTTTAAAGATATATTTTTTCATTTATGTTAATGTAAGAATTTATAATTTTGTACCAAGAGAAACTTTGAAAACCTACCTAACCTTATTACAACAAGCGCAATTTAATTAAGCCTAACCCAACTAAATATATTTTAGATACGTTAACATTAATTTAATAATAAACAAACACAATGAAATATATTTTTTTTCGTTATGTTCAGAATGATTTTGGCGAAATTATTGCATACACAAATTTTCACTTGTCTTATATGGCAAGGTGAGCGTTGCTATTTAAGCCAAAATCGCAAGTTTTACCTAATCGGCACGACATATATATATATACACACAGTTTTGTTTACAGACTAAGAGCTGGCTGTCGCATCTCATTTCAAACCCGTCTTGTCTAAGATATGCTACCACCCCAGGATGCCACCCACGACAATATTTTAACACCCAGGTATCTATTTATTGCTAAATGAACAGAAACAGCAGTTATACAAAAAACATGTCTATACGTCAATTCCTGTCCGGGAATGGAACCTGGGTCCTTTAGACTGTAAGATAAACTTTTTAATAATTGAACGAGAACACGGATGTTTATTGTTCTCATACTTCCATAATTCCAGTATTATCACCTCATATCAAAGAAATTCTCAAAGTTTAAACTATTTTTTGTGGCCCTTCATAACTGGATGTTTACCTGGAGAGAATTCCAGGGTCAACGCCCCTGCGGCCCGGTCTGTGACCAGGCCTCATGTTGGACCAGAGCCTGATCAACCAGGCTGTTACTGCTGGCCGCACGCAGTCCAACGTACGAACCACAGCCTGGCTGTGGATGTGGGACTGATGGAAATAAGAGGCTGCGACGTGTAGTGCAGTTAAAAACTGCACAAACTACTATATGAGGCAGGATGGGTCAGTTAGCCTGGTCTACTTGCCTATACACTCACGGAACACTGCAGCAGGCCTATTGGCCCATACTAGGTAGGTCCTTCACATTCCATCCCACTAACAGAATATTTGTTCAACCCAATAAGAACATAAGAACATAAGAAAGGAGGAACACTGCAGCAGGCCTGTTGGCCCATACTAGGCAGGTCCTTCACAATCCGTCCCACTAACAGAATATTTGCTCAACCCAATTTTCAATGCTACCCAAGAAATAAGCTTTGACAATTCTACCCACTCATGTGCGAGTCCCACTCAAATCCAACCCCTCTCACTCATGAATTTATCCAACCTAAATTTGAAACTACCCAAGGTCCTAGCTTCAATAACCCTACTAGGCAGACTGTTCCACTCATCAACTACCCTATTTCCAAACCAATACTTTCCTATATCCTTTCTAAATCTAAACTTATCTAACTTGAATCCATTATTGCGGGTTCTCTCTTGGAGAGATATCCTCAAGACCTTATTTATATCCCCTTTGTTAATACCCATTTTCCACTTGTATACCTCGATCATGTCTCCCCTCATTCTACGTCTTACAAGTGAATGTAATTTTAGGTCTTCAATCTTTCTTCGTAAGGAAGATTTCTAATGCTATGTATTAATTTAGTCATTCTACGCTGAATGTTTTCTAACGAATTTATGTCCATTCTGTAATATGGAGACCAGAACTGAGCTGCGTAATCTAGGTGAGGCCTTACTAATGATGTATAAAGCTGTAATATAACCTCTGGACTTCTGTTGCTAACACTTCTTGATATAAATCCCAGTAATCTATTTGCCTTATTACGTACGCTTAGGCATTGCTGTCTTGGTTTAAGGTTGCTGCTTACCATCACCCCAAGTCCTTCTCCAATCTGTATGGCTAAGTTCTACGTTATTTAACTTATAAGTGCTTGGGTTATGGACACTCCCGAGCTTCAGAACCTTGCATTTATCTACATTGAACTGCATCTGCCACTTTTCTGACCACGAATTAAGTTTGTCTAAATCTTCCTGAAGTTCTATGACATCTATGTTTGAATCAATTATCCTACCTATCTTCGTGTCGTCGGCGAATTTGCTCATATCACTAGTAATTCCCTCATCAAGGTCATTGATATATATTATAAATAACAATGGGCCTAAGACTGATCCCTGTGGAACACCACTTGTTACAAGTCCCCATTCGGATTTAACCCCATTTATGCACACTCTCTGCTTCCTATTGGTGAGCCATGACTCGATCCATGACAGCACTTTTCCCCCAATGCCATGAGCTGCCACTTTCTTTAACAGTCTCTGGTGCGGTACTCTATCAAAAGCCTTACTAAAGTCTAAATAAACAATATCGAATTCTTTATCGTGATCAACAGCCTCAAAAGCTTTACTGAAGAAGGTTAATAAATTTGATAGGCAGGAACGGCCCTCGTGAATCCATGCTGGGTATCATTAATCAAATTATGGTTATCTAGATGGCTTCTAATAATATCAGCTATAATTGACTCTAGTAATTTGCCTACAATTGAGGTCAGGCTTATTGGGCGGTAGTTTGACGGTAGTGACTTGTCCCCTGCTTTAAAAATAGGAATTACATTAGCTATCTTCCACATATCAGACACTACACCTGTTTGAAGAGATAAATTAAAAATGTTAGATATTGGTTCACAGAGTTCCATTTTGCATTCCTTAAGAACCCTTGCAAAAAGCTCATCAGGACCAGGCGATTTATTTTGTTTCAGTCGGTCCAGCTGTTTCATAATCATTTCGCTAGTGACTGTGATATTACATAATTTATCTTCTTCTGGGCCTCTGTAAAAATTAATTACTGGGATATTATTAATGTCTTCCTGTGTGAAAACCGAGAGAAAATAATTATTAAAAATAGAGCACATATCATTCTCCTTGTCAGTAAGATGCCCAAAGTTATTTTTAAGGGGACCTATCTTATCCCTAACTTTTGTTCTATAAACCTGGAAAAAACTTTTGGGTTAGTTTTGAATCCTAGCAACTTTAATTTCATAGTCCCGTTTAGCTTTTCTTATTCCCTTTTTAACGTCCCTCTTAATGTCAGTATACTGATTTATAAGATGACCCTCACCTCTTTTTATGCGCCTATAAATTCCTTTCTTCTGCCCTAAAAGATATTTGAGCCTATTATTCATCCATTTTGGGTCATTTCTACTTGATCTAATTTCTTTATACGGGATAAATGTTCTTTGGGCAGCCTGTATAGTGTTAAGAAAACTGTCATATTGATACCTCTCTTCTTCACCCCAGTCCACAGTTGATAAGTGTTCTCTAAGTCCATTATAATCTGCTAAGCGAAAATCTGGGACCATTACTGAATTATCCCTACTATCATATATCCATTCAATGCTAAAGGTAATTGACTTGTGGTCGCTTGAGCCGAGTTCCTCTGTAATTTCTAAATTATTAACAAGGGTTTCCTTGCTTGCAGAACCAAGTCAAGTAGGTTATTTCCCCTTGTAGGTTCTGTTACAAACTGCTTCAAAAGCAATCCTGAACTACTTCTAAAAGTCGTTAGATTCTAAATTCCCTGTCATGAAATTCCAATCAATCTGACTAAAGTTAAAGTCCCTAAATTACTACGTTATCGTGTCTTGTGGCCTTAACAATTTCCTCCCAAAGTAGTCTCCCTTGTTCCCTATCTAAGTTTGGAGGACGGTAAATCACGCCTAAAATAAATTTTTTCACACCCCTCTGAAAATTCTATCCAGACAAAACTCTGTATGTGTTAATTCAGACTTTATACCCGTTTTTATGCAACAATTTAAATGATCACGGACATAGAGTGCCACCCCACCCCCTTTCCCGATACTTCTGTCTACTTGGAACAATTTAAAACCCTGAATGTGACATTCGGCAGGCAAGTCCCGATTTTTCATATTAAACCATGTCTCAGTTATTGCAAAAACATCAATATTACCCGTACTTGCAACTAATCTCAACTCGTCCATCTTTTTCCCTAGCACTACGACTATTGGTGTAATATATATTTAGAGACCCTCCTTTCTCTTTACCCTTCCTGCTCATCTCTGTTTTCCACTATACCTATTACTGTCCTTGTCATCTAGTGTACTAGCTTTCCACTATCCACCTTATTCTGCCTATTACTAGTTCTCCTACAACTTATAATATTACTACACTGGGACTTCTCTGTTTTCCCCCAAAACCCATACCACTAACTATTTCTAGTTTAAAGCCCTAACAGCTCCCTCCACTGCAGTTGCCAGTGCCCCCACCCCAGACCTGGATAAGTGAACCCCATCCCTGGCATACATGTCATTTCTGCCATAGAAGAGGTCCCAGTTGTCAATGAATGTTACTGAATTTTCCTTACAGTATTTGTCCAGCCAGCAATTGACACCAATTGCCCTGGACAGCCATTCATTTCAACTCCTCTCCTTGGCAAAATACCAATGACAGGGTTCCCACCCTTCTTCCTAATTATGTCTATTGCTGACCTAAACCTGCTAGTCAGGTCCTCACTCCTACGTCTGCCAACATCGTTGCCTCCAGCACTGAGACAGATAATGGATTACTCCCATTACCTCTCATGATGTCGTCCAGACGGCTAACAATATCCTCCATCCCAGCCCCAGGAAAGCAAACCCTCTGTCTCCTACTCCTATCAATCAAACAGAAAGCCCTATCCATGTACCTAACCTGACTGTCCCCAACAACAACAATGATACCCAAGAAATAAGCTTTGATAATTCTATTTACTCATGTGCGAGTCCCACTCAAATCCAACCCCTCTCACTCATGAATTTATCCAACCTAAATTTGAAACTACCCAAGGTCCTAGCTTCAATAACCCTACTAGGCAGACTGTTCCACTCATCAACTACCCTATTTCCAAACCAATACTTTCCTATATCCTTTCTAAATCTAAACTTATCTAATTTGAATCCATTATTTCGGGTTCTCTCTTGGTGAGATATTCTCAAGACCTTATTTATATCCCCTTTGTTAATACCCATTTTCCACTTGTATACCTCGATCATGTCTCCCCTCATTCTTCGTCTTACAAGTGAATGTAATTTTAGGGTCTTCAATCTTTCTTCATACGGAAGATTTCTAATGCTAGATAGGGAACAAGGGAGACTACTTTGGGAGGAAATTGTTAAGGCCACAAGACACGATAACGTAGTAATTCTAGGGGACTTTAACTTTAGTCAGATTGATTGGAATTTCATGACAGGGAATTTAGAATCTAACGACTTTTTAGAAGTAGTTCAGGATTGCTTTTTGAAGCAGTTTGTAACAGAACCTACAAGGGAAATAACCTACTTGACTTGGTTCTGGCAAGCAAGGAAACCCTTGTTAATAATTTAGAAATTACAGAGGAACTCGGCTCAAGCGACCACAAGTCAATTACCTTTAGCATTGAATGGATGTATGATAGTAGGGATAATTCAGTAATGGTCCCAGATTTTGCTTAGCAGATTATAATGGACTTAGAGAACACTTATCAACTGTGGACTGGGGTGAAGAAGAGAGGTATCAATATGACAGTTTTCTTAACACTATACAGGCTGCCCAAAAAACATTTATCCGTATAAAGAAATTAGATCAAGTAGAAATGACCCAAAATGGATGAATAATAGGCTCAAATATCTTTTAGGGCAGAAGAAAGGAATTTATAGGCGCATAAAAGAGGTGAGGGTCATCTTATAAATCAGTATACTGACATTAAGAGGGACGTTAAAAGGGAATAAGAAAAGCTAAACGGGACTATGAAATTAAAGTTGCTAGGGATTCAAAAACTAACCCAAAAATTTTTTTCCAGGTTTATAGAACAAAAGTTAGGGATAAGATAGGTCCCCTTAAAAATAACTTTGGGCATCTTACTGACAAGGAGAATGATATGTGCTCTATTTTTAATAATTATTTTCTCTCGGTTTTCACACAGGAAGACATTAATAATATCCCAGTAATTAATTTTTACAGAGGCCCAGAAGAAGATAAATTATGTAATATCACAGTCACTAGCGAAATGATTATGAAACAGCTGGACCGACTGAAACAAAATAAATCCGGGTCCTGATGAGCTTTTTGCAAGGGTTCTTAAGGAATGCAAAATGGAACTCTGTGAACCAATATCTAACATTTTTAATTTATCTCTTCAAACAGGTGTAGTGTCTGATATGTGGAAGATAGCTAATGTAATTCCTATTTTTAAAGCAGGGGACAAGTCACTACCGTCTAACTACCCTCAATAAGCCTGACCTCAATTGTAGGCAAATTACTAGAGTCAATTATAGCTGATATTATTAGAAGCCATCTAGATAACCATAATTTGATTAATGATACCCAGCATGGATTCCGAGGGCCGTTCCTGCCTATCTAATTTATTAACCTTCTTCAGTAAAGCTTTGAGGCTGTTGATCACGATAAAGAATTCGATATTGTTTATTT
The DNA here is from genome assembly GCA_009830355.1 of Cherax destructor. Taxonomy (NCBI): domain Eukaryota; kingdom Metazoa; phylum Arthropoda; class Malacostraca; order Decapoda; family Parastacidae; genus Cherax; species Cherax destructor. Next base: position 51,656 of record WNWK01010800.1, on the reverse strand, counting down.
AGACTTTAGTAAGGCTTTTGATAGAGTACGCACCAGAGACTGTTAAAGAAGTGGCAGCTCATGGCATTGGGGGAAAAGTGCTGTCATGGATCGAGTCATGGCTCACCAATAGGAAGCAGAGAGTGTGCATAAATGGGGTTAAATCCGAATGGGGACTTGTAACAAGTGGTGTTCCACAGGGATCAGTCTTAGGCCCATTGTTATTTATAATATATATCAATGACCTTGATGAGGGAATTACTAGTGATATGAGCAAATTACGACGACACGAAATAGGTAGGATAATTGATTCAAACATAGATGTCATAGAACTTCAGGAAGATTTAGACAAACTTAATTCGTGGTCAGAAAAGTGGCAGATGCAGTTCAATGTAGATAAATGCAAGGTTCTGAAGCTCGGGAGTGTCCATAACCCAAGCACTTATAAGTTAAATAACGTAGAACTTAGCCATACAGATTGCGAGAAGGACTTGGGGGTGATGGTAAGCAGCAACCTTAAACCAAGACAGCAATGCCTAAGCGTACGTAATAAGGCAAATAGATTACTGGGATTTATATCAAGAAGTGTTAGCAACAGAAGTCCAGAGGTTATATTACAGCTTTATACATCATTAGTAAGGCCTCACCTAGATTCGCAGCTCAGTTCTGGTCTCCATATTACAGAATGGACATAAATTCGTTAGAAAACATTCAGCGTAGAATGACTAAATTAATACATAGCATTAGAAATCTTCCTTACGAAGAAAGATTGAAGACCCTAAAATTACATTCACTTGTAAGACGTAGAATGGGGGGAGACATGATCGAGGTATACAAGTGGAAAATGGGTATTAACAAAGGGGATATAAATAAAGTCTTGAGGATATCTCTCCAAGAGAGAACCCGCAATAATGGATTCAAGTTAGATAAGTTTAGATTTAGAAAGGATATAGGAAAGTATTGGTTTGGAAATAGGGTAGTTGATGAGTGGAACAGTCTGCCTAGTAGGGTTATTGAAGCTAGGACCTTGGGTAGTTTCAAATTTAGGTTGGATAAATTCATGAGTGAGAGGGGTTGGATTTGAGTGGGACTCGCGCATGAGTGGGTAGAATTGTCAAAGCTTATTTCTTGGGTAGCATTGAAGATTGGGTTGAGCAAATATTCTGTTAGTGGGACGGATTGTGAAGGACCTGCCTAGTATGGGCCAACAGGCCTGCTGCAGTGTTCCTCCTTTCTTATGTTCTTATGTTCTTATGTTCTATGTATTAATTTAGTCATTCTACGCTGAATGTTTTCTAACGAATAAATATCCATTCTGTAATATGGAGACCAGAACTGAGCTGCGTAATCTAGGTGAGGCCTTACTAACGATGTATAAAGCTGTAGTATAACCTCTGGACTTCTGTTGCTTACACTTCTTGATATAAATCCCAGTAATCTGTTTGCCTTATTACGTACATAAGAACATAAGAAAGGAGGAACACTGCAGCAGGCCTGTTGGCCCATACTAGGCAAGTCCTTCACAATCCGTCCCACTAACAGAATATTTGCTCAACCCAATTTTCAATGCTACCCAAGAAATAAGCTTTGATAAGGGCTCTGGTGGTCTGGTGGCTAAAGCTCTCGCTTCACACGGCGAGGGCCTGGGTTCGATTCCCAGCCAGGGCAGAAACATTGGGCGTGTTTCTTTACACCTGTTGTCTATGTTCCCCATCAGTAAAATGGGTACCTGGGTGTTAGTCGACTGGTGTGAGTCGCATCCTAGGACACTGACCTAATCTGCCCGAAATGCTCAGCATAACAAGGGACTTTCTATATAGTAGTCACTGATGTCAGCTAGGCCTGTATACCATGTACATGTACTTGTAGTAAAATAAAGATATTATTATCATAATTCTATTTACTCATGTGCGAGTCCCACTCAAATCCAAGCCCTCTCACTCATTGCTGTCTTGGTTTAAGGTTGCTGCTTAACATCACCCCCAAGTCCTTTTCGCAATCTGTATGGCTAAGTTCTACGTTATTTAACTTATAAGTGCTTGGGTTATGGACACTCCCGAGCTTCAGAACCTTGCATTTATCTACATTGAACTGCATCTGCCACTTTTCTGACCACGAATTGAGTTTGTCTAAATCCTCCTGAAGTTCCCTGACATCTACGTTAGAATCAATTATCCTACCTATCTTCGTGTCATCGGCGAATTTGCTCATATCACTAGTAATTCCCTCGTCAAGGTCATTATATTATAAACAACAACGGGCCTAAGATATATGCGGGGACATGGTGTAAAGGTTTCTCTCAGGGTTATAGGAATTGACTATGGGTATTCTGTTAGGGGGGTGAGGGGAAGGGGGAGGTACCTCAGTAAAGGGCTGGTCGAAAAGGGGGGGGGGGGGGAATGGTCAGGGGTTTCTGGACAGGGGGGATACGGAGGGTGACATGGCTAGGGTTATGTGCGTGCTCTCCGGTGTCACCTGACAGGGCGTCAACACGTGTCGTCCAGCAGGCAGTGGTAGGAGGTCAGGTGGACATATATTGTAATGTGTGGTGATGATGCAAGTTTTGCAATCACATGTCTAAACAGGTCTTGGAATTATGAGACTTAGAACGATCATTATGTTGCACTTTTGTTGGTAACAAGTAATTACTGGCTTAGTGGTAATAGGTTGGAGTATTAGGGAAGACAGGTGTTTATGGTGAGGTTGGGTGTTTTCTGTACTCAAGTGAGTGTTTTGTGTTATTTTGGCCTCAGTGTGAATGGGGTGAATGTGCGTGTCAGTCCATTGGACGACAGGTTACACGTGTTCAGTAACATGTTTAAATTGTAGATTGTATATGGTGTAGGTTACCGCATCACGGCACTTATATTTTTAGGTTTGTTTTCTTTTCTACTTAGATTGATGGCTAACGCTGTTTTCCCTATATCGTTTGTCTTCATTGTGATATTAGTATCATTTGCATTTCCGTGGCCTGATCGCTAAAGCTCTGGCTTCACACGGCGAGGGTCTGCGTTCGATTCCCAGCTCGGGTAGAAACATTGGGCGTGTTTCTTTACACCGGTTGTCTATGTTCACCCATCAGTAAAATGGGTACCTGGGAGTTAGTCGACTGGTGTGGGTCGCATCCTGGGACAAGGACCTAATTTGCCCGAAATGCTCAGCATAACAAGTGACTTTCTATATAGTAGTATGTCATTGATGTCAGCTAGGACTGTATACCTTGTACATGTACTTGTAGTAAATAAAGATATTATTATTATTATTATTATTATTATTATTATTATTATTATTATTATTATTATTATTATTATTATTATTATTATTATATTATTATGACGTTCTTGATGTTGTACTAACATATTTTAACACCATAGTCTCATTATATATAAGGAAATAAAACATGTTATATTGTACTGTTGATGTAACTATGTTTGAGTTATTATGTAGGTAGCTGGTTTCATTGTCCCTGTACATATAGTCCAATGTGTTCTTATTTATGTAGGGTAAGTGTCCGCATCACGGCACTTATATATTTAGATTGTTTTCTTTTCTGTTTAGTTTGAGGACATCCTTAGTTTATGTATTTTTCTTAGTCTTAAGTTAAGATAATAATATTGTATTGCATTTATGAGGTACTTGGTGTAGTGCCGTCATGTTACTTTTGTATTCTCACACTTTTGATTAATAAAATATATAAAAAAAATCTAATTTGCGAATTTTATTGAAAATAAATGGAAATTTTAAGTATGGGGTAATAGTTTCCTAGTTATAACTTGTGAATGACTTCTCCGCTCTACTTCAAACTTTCTACGCTGTTGTATCTACCTTAAAGGAAGCTCTGAATTGTTACTGGACTATCTTAATAAAAGTCTGAATTGTTACTGGACTACCTTAATAAAAGTCTGAATTGTTACTGGACTGCCTTAATAAAAGTCTGAATTGTTACTGGACTACCTTAATAAAAGTCTGAATTGTTACTGGACTGCCTTAATAAAAGTCTGAATTGTTACTGGACTACCTTAATAAAAGTCTGAATTATTACTGGACTACCTTAATAAAAGTCTGAATTGTTACTGGACTGCCTTAATAAAAGTCTGAATTGTTACTGGACTACCTTAATAAAAGTCTGAATTATTACTGGACTACCTTAATAAAAGTCTGAATTGTTACTGGACTACCTTAACCCTTTCGGGGTTATGGTCGTACAAGTACGTTTTACGCACTGTGGTTATTGACGTACTAGTACGCCTAAATTCTAGCGCCCTCAAATCAAGCAGAAACAGGCTGTTAGGCCTAGATGTGATAGAATGGGTCTGTGCGGTCAGTGTGCGCAGTATAAAAAAAATCCTGCACCACACAGTGCATAATGAGGGGAAAAAAAACTCTGACCCTGTTTTTGGTTTGAAACAGCGACTTTGCAGTCTATTTTCGTATGGTATTTATGCTTGTATTCTCGTTTTCTTAGTCTCATTTTATAGAATAGATGATATATTACAGAAATAGAGATAATTTTGACTGGTTTCACGATGACAAGTACCATGAAACTGAGCGCTAAGTAGCGAAAATGTTTGATTTTTGCCGATGTTCAGGAGTAAACAAATCACACCATGCGTCCAATACACATCAACTGGAGAGTCTAATATTCTTGCACAAGTGCGCTGATATTATTTATACCATTTTTACAATGATGCAGTTGTATACATAACAGTAAATCTTCTATTTTTTGTGAGAATAAAAATTCTAAATGGAAAGCAAAAGTAATGTAAGAGGGGCCTGGAGATGTGACAAATGAACAGCGAAGATGTTATTTTAGTGCTAGGAATGTCTGCCTTGTTTATTATGGACCCTATTTTGAAATTGGCATCGTTTGAAATTTGTGTGAAATTGGCCAAATTGCCATTTTCTGACCACTATTTTGGGTAGTTGAAATTAGTAAATAGGCGGTTTCTTGTACTCAATCGATAGAAGAAATGGAGTTCTAGCGAAATAGCTATAATTTTAGTAATTTTAGTAATTTTGAAACATTGGAATGTGCCGAAAATAGGGCTCAAAGTGGGCGAAATTGCCGATGCGTAAATGTCATGGCTACCGCTAACTTCGTGAAAGAATAATTCCATTAGTTTTCGATCAAATTTCATAATTTTTGTGGCGTTATGATTGGAAAAAGAGTCTCTTATCATTCCACAAGAAAAAATATATATTTTTTAAATTCGTGGACCCTGAGAACGAGTTTCAGAGAGACCCCTTGGACCACCAAAGGGTTAATAAAAGTCTGAATTGTTACTGGACTACCTTAATAAAAGTCTGAATTGTTACTGGTCCTTATAGGTGCTAATTTGCATAATATTGCTTAAGTCTCTCAGCTGTGTCTGGCAGCTCCTATCATCTTAATTCCAATTTCTTTAAATTTAAGAAATATTGAAAATACCTGACAGACTTATAGAGAATTTGAAATCGAATATAATTTTGAAAGGATAACTAAAAAAAATATATAGAACTAGCGCATTTAAGTTGCAAAGATTTCATTGCATTTATTTCGTATTCCTTTATAAAAGAACCGATTATAAATTCTGGTATTTTTTTTTCCTTTTAAGGTTTTCCTTGATATGTAAGATTCGTCAGGACACAGGACAAGTGTTTCCTGATGCGGGTCTTAGATGATGACTCGCAGCTGGAGCTTTCCGTCATCTGACCGAGGCCTTCCACTGGCTTATCGGTCCACCCTTTTGAAAGTTTAAGTTATAATTATACCCTACATATATTGTTTCCGTCCTTGACAATCTTACAACACGAGATCGGCTTCAAATTTTGTATGCTGGTGCAACATTAACCAGCGGAAGACTGGTGCAACATTAACCAGCGGAAGACTGGTGCAACATTAACCAGCGGAAGACTGGTGCAACATTAACCAGCGGAAGACTGGTGCAACATTAACCAGCGGAAGACTGGTGCAACATTAACCAGCGGAAGACTGGTGCAACATTAACCAGTGGAAGACTGGTGCAACATTAACCAGAGGAAGACTGGTGCAACATTAACCAGCGGAAGACTGGTGCAACATTAACCAGCGGAAGACTGGTGCAACATTAACCAGCGGAAGACTGGTGCAACATTAACCAGCGGAAGACTGGTGCAACATTAACCAGCAGAAGACTGGTGCAACATTAACCAACGTCCATATCATAAAAATCTTTGAAAGGGTTCTAAGAAGCAAGATCGCCACCCATCTTGATACCCATCAATTGCACAACCCAGGGCAGCATGGGTTCAGAGCAGGCCGCTCCTGTCTGTCCCAACTACTGGACCACTACGACAAGGTCCTGGATTCTCTAGAAGATAAACAGAATGCAGATGTTATATACACAGATTTTGCAAAAGCCTTTGACAAGTGTGACCATGGTGTAATAGCACACAAAATGCGTGATAAAGGAATAACAGGAAAAGTTGGTAGATGGATCTATAATTTCCTAACATGTAGAACACAAAGAGTAGTAGTCAACAGAGTAAAGTCTGAGGCGGCTACGGTGAAAAGCTCTGTTCCACAAGGCACAGTACTTGCTCCCATCCTATTCCTCATCCTCATATCAGATATTGACAGGGATATAAGCCACAGTGCTGTGTCTTCCTTTGCAGATGACACCCGAATCTGTATGACAGTGTCCACCGTTGAAGACACTGCAAGACTCCAAGCAGACATAAACCAAATCTTTAAATGGGCTGCAGAAAACAATATGAAGTTCAATGATGAGAAATTTCAATTACTCAGATACGGATAACGTGAAGAAATTAAAATCTCATCGGAGTACAAAACTAATTCCAACCACACAATAGAGCGAAAAACTAATGTCAAAGACCTGGGAGTGATCATGTCAGAGGATCTCACCTTCAAGGACCATAATAATGTAGCAATTGCATCTGCTCGAAAAATGACAGGATGGATAATGAGAACCTTCAAAACCAGGGATGCCAAGCCCATGTTGACACTTTACAGATCGCTTGTTCTATCTAGGCTGGAATATTGCTGGACACTAACTGCACCTTTCAAGGCGGGTGAAATTGCTGACCTTGAAAATATGCAGAGAAATTTCATGGCACGCATAACTGCGATAAACCACCTCAACTACTGGGAACGCTTGAAGTTCCTAAACCTGTACTCTCTAGAACGCAGGCGGGAGAGATACATTATTATATACACATGGAAAATTCTCGAGGGCTTAGTACCAAACTTGCACACAAAAATCACTCCTACAAAAGCAAAAGACTCGACAGGCGATGTAACATCCCCCAATGAAGAGCAGGGGTGCCACTAGCACGTTGAGGGACAACATAATAAGTGTCAGGGGCCCAAGATTGTTCAACTGCCTCCCAGCATACATCAGGGGGATTACCAACAAGCCCCTGGCTGTCTTCAAGCAGGCACTGGACAGGCACCTCAAGTCGGTACCTGATCAGCCGGGCTGTGGTTCGTACGTTGGACTGCGTGCGGCCAGCAGTAACAGCCTGGTTGATCAGGCTCTGGTCCAACAGGAGGCCTGGTCACGGACCGGGCCGCGGGGGCGTTGACCCCTGGAATTCTCTCCAGGTAGACTCCAGGTAGCGGAAGACTGGTGTAACATTAACCAGCGGAAGACTGGTGTAACCAGCGGAAGACTGGTGTAACCAGCGGAAGACTGGTGTAACCAGCGGAAGACTGGTGCAACATTAACCAGCGGAAGACTGGTGCAACATTAACCAGCGGAAGACTGGTGCAACATTAACCAGCGGAAGACTGGTGCAACATTAACCAGAGGAAAACTGGTGCAACATTAACCAGCGGAAGACTGGTGTAACATTAACCAGCGGAAGACTGGTGCAACATTAACCAGCGGAAGACTGGTGCAACATTAACCAGCGGAAGACTTGTGCAACATTAACCAGCGGAAGACTGGTGCAACATTAACCAGAGGAAGACTGGTGCAACATTAACCAGCGGAAGACTGGTGCAACATTAACCAGCGGAAGACTGGTGCAACATTAACCAGCGGAAGACTGATGCAACATTAACCAGCGGAAGACTGGTGCAACATTAACCAATGGAAGACTGGTGCAACATTAACCAGCGGAAGACTGGTGCAACATTAACCAATGGAAGACTGGTGCAACATTAACCAGTGGAAGACTGGTGCAACATTAACCAGCGGAAGACTGGTGTAACATTAACCAGCGGAAGACTGGTGCAACATTAACCAGCGGAAGACTGGTGCAACATTAACCAATGTAAACTGGTGCAACATTAACCAGCGGAAGACTGGTGCAACATTAACCAATGGAAGACTGGTGCAACATTAACCAGTGGAAGACTGGTGCAACATTAACCAGCGGAAGACTGGTGTAACATTAACCAGCGGAAGACTGGTGCAACATTAACCAGCGGAAGACTGGTGCAACATTAACCAATGTAAACTGGTGCAACATTAACCAGCGGAAGACTGGTGCAACATTAACCAGCGGAAGACTGGTGTAACATTAACCAGCGGAAGACTGGTGCAACATTAACCAGCGGAAAACTGGTGCAACATTAACCAGAGGAAGACTGGTGCAACATTAACCAGCGGAAGACTGGTGCAACATTAACCAGCGGAAGACTGGTGCAACATTAACCAGCGGAAGACTGGTGCAACATTAACCAGCGGAAGACTGGTGCAACATTAACCAGAGGAAGACTGGTGCAACATTAACCAGCGGAAGACTGGTGCAACATTAACCAGAGGAAGACTGGTGCAACATTAACCAGCGGAAGACTGGTGTAACATTAACCAGCGGAAGACTGGTGCAACATTAAACAGAGGAAGACTGGTGCAACATTAACCAGCGGAAGACTGGTGCAACATTAACCAGCGGAAGACTGGTGTAACATTAACCAGAGGAAGACTGGTGCAACATTAACCAGAGGAAGACTGGTGCAACATTAACCAGCGGAAGATTGGTGCAACATTAACCAGAGGAAGACTGGTGCAACATTAACCAGCGGAAGACTGGTGCGACATTAACCAGCGGAAGACTGGTGCAATATTAACCAGCGGAAGACTGGTGCAATATTAACCAGCGGAAGACTAGTGCAACATTAACCAGCGGAAGACTAGTGCAACATTAACCAGCGGAAGACTGGTGCAACATTAGGGAGGGTCGTGTGTCCTGTTATGCAACTGTTGCAGATTTCAGTGTCTACAATATAACATAACCTTCCTAGGTTATGTTATATTGCTGTCAATTTATCACTTTATTAACATAGGCTGTAAACCTGGAATTGTTGTATTCCTTGTTATAATTCAAGAATGTTTCTTCTGATCGGATTCAAACTGCCACAGTTTTGTTTGGCTCAATTAAAGAAACTTTCATATTGAACCGTGTGAATTTTAAATTGATAAATTTATTAACCAATTATCTACAATTATTTGAGAATGGCTCTTCTGATAGGCTTCAAACTCTAAATGCGGTGTATCTTAACTTTTGGATTTCTATTGGCCTGTGTAGGTGCCAATTTGTGAATTTATTTAAAAGGTAAATTTTTGTTCTATGCTGTAACTAAAGAATGCAGCTCTGGGCAGATTCAAACTTACAACGCTGATGTATTTTACTCAGAGGAAGGTTTGTATGTTATTGGTATATCACAGTCCTGATTTGCCAATTTTATTAAATAACTAGAAAACGATTCACCTGATTGGCTTTAAACTTTGAGAGCTGACGTATCTTATTTAGTGGAAAGCTTGGATTGGTTTTAGGCGGTGTAGGTGCTATTTTCTCTGCATTAGAAACTTATGACTCAATCTTCTATTATATATTTTATAATTTTTAAAGGGGTGAACTGTTAAGCCAGTAGAAGGCCTCGGTCAGATGACCAAAAGCTCCAGCTGTGGGTCACCGTATGACCATGACCCGCGTAAGGAACACTAGTGTTGTTTCTTGACGAACCTTACCTAACCTAACTCTTCTATTAATTTCCCGACACACTGAGGTAGAGAGGGCTGAGTTTATGGTATATGGGGATACCTTTCTGTGATTGCACAACCACGGAAACATGTCTAGTAATGTTAGTGTCTGGGTTGAACAATGTCTTCTGTCTGTTGTTGATCTACAGCTCCTGTCTCAAAGGCGTTGATCTACACTTGTCTCAAGGGTGTTGCTCTATAGCTAGTCTTTTTAAAAGAGTCTAGAGCAGGATTATCCAACCAGGGGGTGGGCCGGCCGCGAGGGCGTTGACCCCCGGAACACTCTCCAGGTAGGTAGACCCCCATGGGAGTCCGCGGAGCCTCAGCGGGAGGGGCTTGTAAAGCTCCCTGGAATACAATACTATTGTATACTATGCTCTGGGAAGCGAACTGTTTATCACTTCTACTTAAAAATTACATGTCAATAAATTATGGAATATATTATAAATCAATGACAGTAATGAACCAAGCTCCTGACTCACGAAATCGTAATGACACGATTGCAGACAAACCATACCACGGGTGGGGTTCGAACCAAGCTCTTGTTTAAACCAAGTAAGCTTCTGGTTACCCAGGAAGCTGGAACTCGCTGCTTCATATTGCTTATGTGTAAAATGCAAAAACAGAAGTTAGTTTATTATATTATGCACTTCATGCCCACGGTGTGGGTGGTAGTCAGTAGATTACACAGATACATAATGGGTCCAGGACTGGGTCGCAAAGTTTTGATGACTAAACAAGTTATAGTGGTAATGAACTATTTACATGTTTTTATCTGGGTACAATGACAATGAGTTTTTTTTTATGCAGATATGAATTAAGTCACACAAAAAAAATATTGAAAAAAATGTTACCTTATATTTTAGCAAGGTATTATTGTAAGAAAACAAAGTTAACGTGGTTATGCATTACTTACAGTGGGCAAAGTCAGGGTATTTTCCAGAATGGTTGGTAATATACCACTGTGGAGTTTACCTGGAGAGAGTTCCGGGGGTCAACGCCCCCACGGCCCGGTCTGTGACCAGGCCTCATGGTGGATCAGGTGAATCAGGACCTAGTGCCTGGTCACTAGGTTTAAAATATCTGAGGCAGGGAAGGAGGCAGCACCATAATTGCATGGAAGATCACCCCTGTGGCCAGGTCCACACGTGTTTAGCTGTGGGCAGCCAGCGTGGTAAGCTGCCCCACCTGATACAGTGAAGGGCGAGGCGCGTGTGACCTTCCTAGCCAGCTGTGGGCAGCCAGCGGTGGTAAGCTGCCCCACCTGATACAGTGAAGGGCGAGGCGCGTGTGACCTTCCTAGCCAGCTGTGGGCAGCCAGCAGTGGTAAGCTGCCCCACCTGATACAGTGATGGGCGAGTGCGTGTGACCTTCCTAGCCAGCTGTGGGCAGCCAGCAGTGGTAAGCTGCCCCACCTGATACAGTGAAGGGCGAGGCGCGTGTGACCTTCCTAGCCAGACAATAAACAGAATGTGCCAACTCAGCAAGACCAAGGTTGACCCTCTTATAGACTGTGGCAACACGGGAGTGGGGAGCTGATAGGAAAACGCTCAGAATGTTACAACAACAAAAAATGATAATCTGTATTTCTTCTAGTACATGAAAAACTGATACAGACCTAGGTGACATCATTGGTATACTATATTTCATTAGAAAGTCCCTGGATATGCAGAGCATTTCGTGCAAACTACTGTCCTAGAGGTTTACGACTCACTCGCTATGGGTTCAAATCTCACCCGTTCCTTGGTTTGTTTGCAATTGTGTTATTACGATTTCGGGAGTCATTCCGTGTAACTTAGGTTAAACTTGTCCCCAGGATGTAACCCACAACAGTCGACTAACACTCAGGTACCTACTTACTGCTAGGAAAACAGCGACAGAAGGTGTAAGGAAACATATCCAAAGTTTCATCTGTACCGGGGAATAATCCCGGACCATCAGTGTGTAACCTGATGAGTCTAAACCAAGCCCTTATGCAGTCAAGGTTACAGTATGCAGGATTCATGACGAGACTGATTATCTTGCACCGAGGGTGATGGATGAATGACATCGAACATTCTCTCCATTTCACTTATTTCGTTTTCTACCTGGTCTTAGATCGAGCCGCAGGGGCGTTGACCCCCGAAGTCCTCTCCAGATGAACTGCAGGTACTCCTAGAGTGTAATTTATCTGTATCTTGGGCAGAAACTTCGTTAATAAAGATTCCTGACGTTGCACATTCGCCTTACTTATTATCTTATTGGTATTGTATACCATTTTTACGATTCAGGATTCCTTTTGGAGGCTGTGGCTGAGTACCACCTGGAAAATTCGAAATGATTAATAACAGGGCCTCCGGACAGTGGTGAGAGCATGGAAGTCAGTGAAGAGCAGTCAGTTCCAGGTGAAGACTAATGTCTTCCCTCTGGGTTTTCACCGCAAAAATGAGATCTTTTGTTACCTTAGCTAAATAGCACTCTCTTCCACAAATTGATCTGTTCACCAACCCACTGGTGCAGCTGGCAGTGCTGTTGTCATAGTGATGGTTTCCGGATAGAAATTGGAGCACAACTCAACAATTTGGTTTCTACCCTTCAAACTTAACTGCTTGTCATACTCTTTACACATTGATTGTAAATGAGTCTATCATCCATAAATTTTCTTAACTCCATGACCATGAGCGTTAGTTGTGTCATGTTTGTGTCAGAAGCCAGACAGATAAGGTAGGATTGTAGACTGGAGTCAGAACACATCTGTGGGTTCCATTTCACATTGATCTTCAGATGCATGGCAGAACTGATGACATATGCCCTCAAGAAGGGAGTAAATGACAGCTTTGAACTTTCAAAGATGAGTTTGGGGACAATAATACGAAAAGCACTTCAATTGAATTTCATTGACCTAAGGCTTAGGGAGAGTGACACCAGTCAGTCTAACTATCATCATTCTATCCAGCAGGTGGAGCCATTATGTCTATGGTACATCCAGCAAAATCAGCACTCTTGGATGTCACTACTGCCAGGTTCCAGCTGGGTTACAAGTACCGCTGGAAGTGTGCACCACCAGCTGATGTAGACAGTTGGACTAGTATCACGCCCAGAAGTTTAGCTGGAGTCGCTTTCGGAGGTCACCTTCTCTGCGACCAGGTTCCGGACCAGGCCTAGTTGCTGGCATGATCGACCAAGCTGTTAGTGCCCGCTGTCCGCATTACAACTCGTGCACCACAACCCGGCTGATCAGGAAATGTTTTGAGGAATCTGTCGAATTTCCTCTTGAAGACAGCTATGGGTTTGTTGGTAATTCCCCTTGTGCAGAATCTACAAGGAAACTAGTGTAATGTTTTGTGCTCAGTTACAGGTTTTGCCTTCTCCGTGTACCGCAAGCCTATGCACAGTGGCATGTACATTCATTACTTCTCGTATCATGCCTCCTCTGTCAAGAAGAGTGTTCTTATCTCCCTCTTTCTCCGTGCTCTCCGTATCTGTGATCCTCAGTTTCTTGAAGCAGAAATTTCCACTCTTCATAATTCATTTTCCCGCCTGGGCTACCCTTCCCATTTCATAGACTCTGCTTTCTCTCGTGCCAAACGGACTTTCTTCTCTCCTAAACCCTCTACTCCTGAGAACTCTCCAGTCCTCTGCCTTCCCTACATCTCTGGTCTCTCTAATCTCAGCAACTCTCTCCGTTCCTTAGACATCAAACTTACCTTTCGTCAGACTAACACTCTTCGCACTAATCTAGTTCATACCTCCCTCCCTCCACAGATTCTCCTGGTGTCTACTCTATTTCTTGCTCCTCCTGTCCTCTCCAGTACTTCGGAGAAACTGGCCGATATCTTTCTGACAGACTCAGGGAGCACAAAAATAGTGTTAGGCTTGCCGACACTAATAATGCTTTTTTCTGTCATGTCAGAGATCACAGTCATCCTATTGATTGGTCTTCTTCTAAAACTGTCTACCCTACGTCTAACTTTCATAGTCGCCGCCTTGTTGAATCCTCCCTTATACACAACTTTCCCTGTATGAATCTTAGCCCTGGCTTTGTCTCTGTTGATGCTTTCCTCTCTCATTACATTGTTAAATGCTCTAAACTTCAGAACACCCGTGACTTAACCTGATTCCTTCCCCTTTCCTCTCTTCCCTCTTCTCCTTTTTCCTCCTATAGGTTTTCCTTTCTTTCTTTTCTTTTGCCTTGTATTTGTCCTTTATTTTATTCGCCTTTCCTTTCCTCCCCACCCGCTTGGGTGGGCTAGCGGCCCACCCTTGTGGGCCGCTAGCCTCATTGCAGTGCTCCTCTAAAATATGACTGTCTCCACTACTACTATTACTACTACTACCACTTCCACTACTTACTTCATTAGTACCCCACTCTCTTGTACCCTCCCCTGTCTACCTGCCTATCAATACCCCTTCCCCCGTCTCTGTGTGTTAGTGTGACTTTGTAAATGGTCCAAGTCGGACCGAAACGTCGTCGTAAGCTCCTCTCTTTTATATGTGCGGGTTGTGTGTGTATTGTTCCAGTCACGGTATTGTGCCTTTTTTGTTATTCAGGTCTATATTACCAAATTATTACGAATGTAACGAGATCAAAAACTTGTAAGTAGTTAATTACATCTGTAACTTGCTTAGCTTCCATTACATTGGTGCCTAGTCCTTAGACCCATTATGTGTCTCAGTAATCTTTTGACTACCATCCACAGGATGGGTATTGTGCATAATAAAGTTTCCTATGCATGTCGTTCCTTAGCGTCGTGATTAATGCTTATAACTTCTATCACATACGTACCCTCTCCTAGTAGTGGCTGGGTGGAAAGAAGAGCTCAGACAGAGGCTGGTTTGAATAATAATATTGGTAGAATTACCGACAATATGTTAAGTAAAAGGACACAATTGCAACTAATGTGACATTTTATTGTGGCAACGTTTCGCTCTCCAGGAGCTTTCTCAAGCCGTTACAAGCTGTGGAAACTTTTTTAGTCACTAAAGGTTCCACAGGGTAAGGGAGCCGTCAGGAGCCTTACACACCGAGGATCGGCCCTCGGAGTTTATAAACCCACACACCCAACAAAACATACGCACACTCCAGCTGATGACGGTGACTATTGTGTATATATTTAATTGATAGATTTATCCACCTAGGAACACCTAGGCAAGTTTGTACAGCTAGAGACTAACAGTAGGATTATTAAGGCAATGTTAGGTATTAATAGTGTAGCTCTAGCACCCTAATATAGGTAGTTATAGGCCTGAATAGGCAAGCATTAGATTATGTTAGCTAACGAGAACTGGCAGCTCTACCCTTGAATCTAGGCGTGAAAGAGCCCAGTTCTTTCTTCCCAGACCAGACTCGACTCGAGCAAGACGTGCTGAGATAGACAGCACCCCCCACGTGACCCAACATCTGTCCTGGGGCCCTGGAGGAGATCCCGAAGTACCGTGGACATCTGCCTCCATCCAGACCCTGTCACAGTAAGACTAGGCTTTCTTTCTCTCAGTATCTGGCCAGTTTTCTGGGGGAAACGTTAGTGAGTTATCTGTGGGTCTTAAGCAGACGGACGCCTTTGTGTTGGTATGTAACAGCGTCGTCTCCTAAGTTCAAGTCTGGAAGCTAGTGTTACTTACTGCATATATTACTCAAGGGATATCCTAGGAACCAGGGAACTCTGAGGTGCAGACAGGACACTAATTACACCATCTTTTGCAGACAAAGTTTCTCCACTGCGCATGGTGTTAGGAGGGGTTATATATAAGGAAGACCAGGACACATACCACCCTTTTCTTTCAAGTAAGTAATCCCCCTTCTAGTATTGTGTAGGCGGTGTGGGATTCCCCTTACTGCAATCAGCTAGAAATTTGTACCATAGCCACTTGTAAGTCTGAGAGAAGTGTCTCAGAGTGTCGGTGTCAACAGTGCTTGCCCAGAGTGCAGCTTACAAGGGGCAGTCCAAACAAAGTTTACAGTCAAGGTGAGGGAAATCGTGGTAAATTTTTTTTTTTTTTTTTTTTTTTTTTTTTTTTTTTTTTTTTTTTTTTTTTTTTTTTTTTTTTTTTTTTTTTTTTTTTTTTTTTTTTTTTTTTTTTTTTTTTTTTTTTTTTTTTTTTTTTTTTTTTTTTTTTTTTTTTTTTTTTTTTTTTTTTTTTTTTTTTTTTTTTTTTTTTTTTTTTTTTTTTTTTTTTTTTTTTTTTTTTTTTTTTTTTTTTTTTTTTCATTCATTCTCCACGCGTCAACTCCACTCAAACAAAGTTATAATTCTTCCCAACAGCCAGGTTGCATCCAACATTTCTAAAGTATTTGCACAAGCTAACACTAGAGTCGCCATCGCTTCCAGTACTTCTATTAAGGATCTAACCAGGACTAAATCCAAGCACCATGAACCAGTCAACGCAGGGGTCTACACTATACCCTGTGGAGGCTGCGACAGAATTTATGTAGGAGAAACAGCAAGAAACCTCGAGACACGCATCAATGAACACATGAATGCATGCAGAAACGATAACCTGAACAACGCCTGCGTACAACACCGAAATTCCAACAATCATCTCATGAAATTCAAAGACGCCCGACTAGTAATCAAAGAAACTAATTCGTAGTCGAAAATGCCTGAATCAGCACTTATCTCTGTTTCTAACACAATTAAACAAAACAAAGGCAGCTTCACCATCTCTGAAGTCTTAGAAAGAATCCTCCTGAAAACAGTAAACCCTACCATCACATAGTCTCTCCTGCTTAATTTAGCACATCGTAGATGGGAACCTCCTACTGGCCTTCTATATTTCAACCTCCAGCAGAAATATTTGTCTAACCTATTGTTATACTACCCAAGTATTTGTTTTATCACCTTTTACTCATGTACATATTGATTGTTCTACCTTATTGTATTACTTCTACTACTACTACTACTACTACTAATACTACTTATATCACTACTACTTCTAACACCACTAGTTTTTTCACCTCACCTTGACAGTATATATATACCAACTGTGTCCATATATCGCTTGTAACGGCTTGAGAAAGCTCCTGGAGAGCGAAACGTTGCCACAATAAAATGTCACATTAGTTGCAATTGTGTCCTTTTACTTAACATGGTTTGAATAAGTAGAATGCATGTCGGAGGGAGCACCCTAATGCTGTCCATTGCTTTCATTCAGTTATAGCTTTAGGCAAGGAGCGAGCGTGGCTGTTAACAAGTCGAATTGAAACACGGCGTTCAAGTCCTAAAATGGGGACGGTACTCGATGTACCAATTGCTCCTGTGTCTGGTGCAGAATTATTCAAATTCTTTATTTCTAGTAATATACAGAGTGGGCTGTAATTATAGTAATGTACATTTTATGAAGTAGATATTACAAGATGGCCAATAATATGCCTAGGTATGCCTAGGCTTTTCAGGCAGTCTTATGATAGGTCTTACTCAATAGTGACACAATGATTATACTGATAGTAAGGTTAGGTAATTGTAGTGATTAATTAGGTTTATAATATTGAGGTATTGAAATTTAAACATTTAAGAATTAAACAATTAGTTTAAAAAAATTAACAATTAGTTTATATATTAATGGTAAAGGCGTGAACTGAGCACTGAGCTATGTGCTTTATAAAGCCTGAAGGGTTCTAGGTGTAGGAATAAACAGGTGCTAGACATACGACAGAAGATATGGAAGGTCGAGTCCTCGGAACGGGTCACAGGTCATGCAAGTTGGGATCTCCGATAATGTAAAAAACAGACGTAAGAACAAAGGTTGCTGCACTGCCTATAGTGGTGACTAGCCTATCACACGTTGTTACAGAGACAAGAAGGAGGCTCTTTCAAGAGCCTTTCAAGGACTATTCTCAGGACTATCATTAGGACTAGTATTCTCATCACGAAGGCAGAATTAATAATAATAATATCTTTATTTACTACAAGTACATGTACAAGGTATACAGTCCTAGCTGACATCAATGACATACTACTATATAGAAAGTCCCTTGTTATGCTGAGCATTTCCCGCAAATTAGGTCAGTGTCCCAGGATGCGACCCACACCAGTCGACTAACACCCAGGTACCCATTTTACTGATGGGTGAACATAGACAACAGATGTAAAGAAACACGCCCAATGTTCGTACCCTGGCTAGGAATCGAACCCAGACCCTCGCCGTGTGAAGCGAGAACTTTAGCCATCAGGCCACCAGAGCCATTAAACAGGCTTTACCTAAGTTGCACAAGGACTGATATCCAGCACTATGTTGACGAGGAAGCAAGACCGCTTTGTGGCCCTTGTGACACTGCTATAATGTCGACTCATCATTGCCGCAGGTACGATCATTATAGACAAGGACTGACCCTACGTGAGACCTGCAAGGCTGCAAATGGGACAAGAGCATCTTGGATAGTGACTTTCCTCTGAGACTAGTCGTGGATTTCCTTTGGCTTAGCGAAACTTGGGATTTGGTGTAAGCGTCAGAAGTGAGATAATGATGAGTGCTTGACGGACCTCGATGCTTGTCTGGTTTTCCAAGCTAGAGGTGTTTAGGGTGATGGGGTCATGGAGCTGTAGGAGCCCAGTAACAGGTATACTTAAGGGATTATGTGTTACTATGGTATAAAATACCGACCAGTTCACAATACACAAATAACCCTCATATAGAAGAGAGGAGCTTACGACGACGTTTCGGTCCGACTTGGACCATTTACAAAGTCACACTAACAAAAAGAATAGAGGGAGAGAGTTTATATAGAGGCCAGCCGACGGGGGCGGGAACAAGAGAGAGTGGTGGAGGAGTAATAGTGGTAGTAGTAGTGGAAGGAGTAGTAGTAGTGGAGTCAGTCAAATACTAAGAAAGAGGAGCACTGCAAGGGAGCTAGCGGCCCACATAGGGTAGGGGAAAGAACACAGAGGGGGAAAAGATTAATAAACCACAGAAACAAGGCAAAAGAAAGAAAACACAGAGGAGAAAGAAGAAAGAGGAAGAGGGAGAAGGGGGGGGACAGGTTAAGTCACGGTTGTTCTGAAGTTTGGAGCATTTAACAATGTAATGGGAGAGGAAAGCATCTACAGAGACAAAGCCAGGGCTAAGATTCAAACAAAGGAAAGTTGTGTATAAGGGAGGATTCAACAAGACGGCGACTGTGAAAGTTGGACGTCCGGGTAAACAGTTTTAGCAAAAGACCAATCAATAGGATGTTTATGGTGATGGGTGATGAATCTACCTGATGATGAATATACGTAGCGATGAGTCTCTGGTGATGATCCTACGTGGTGAGTTTTAACCTGGTGATGGTTCCAGGGAGACCTTGCCTGTTTGTTTTTTGTTGTACAGCTGAATTCCATCATCATTACAACAGTGAGAGTAATGTGGGATACAACACTGCAGAAATGAATTGCTTTCATTCTTTGTACTGGTGTACAGGAAGATTCATCATCGGATACTCATTACTAGGTATATTCATCAGTACACTCATCAGGTAGAATCATCACGAGGTAGATTCAAGAAATAGGATTTTATTCCTGGTACGATGAGTTGACTTAGTTTAATTATCCTCATGGACTGACGACATGACTTAATAATACAGGAAACATTGGATAACTATATTGGGCAGACTAACTGTTTTGGTTACTGAAGGTGAATGTCCCATTCACACATTTCCTTATATAAAACTTTTATTTTTTTATATAAATTCCGAGAATATGATGTATTATTGAAAAAATAAAGTTAAATATAATAGCCTGTCTATGGCAGCGCAGGTTTCCACGTCTGACAGTGCAGGTTTTTACGTCTGGCAGACGTGTTGCTGATGGGGTGGCTGCCGGCAGCGCGTGAAGTTTACCCATAAGAAACATTATCACAAGGTTTCCCATGTGTCGTTCCGTCCTGACACTTTAATTACTATTGATTCTGTTTTATTGTGGTGGCTACGCAGAGGGTGATTAGCACAGGTCAACACACTGCGCTAAATGACACTAATAAAGAGGAGTGTGTTTGCGCAACTGCACGCCACCTGCTGACCTTTCTAACACAACTAAATCCAGTTGACCTTTTTCATTGTATATAATGGATTTCCGTGGAGGGATGTTAGTAAGTGGTGACAGTGTAGTTAATGTGTAGTGAGGGAGAAACATATCAGTATATTAGTGTTAACCACATTAATGAGGGCACTTCAATGGAAATAAGTCAGTTTGTCTGACTTTGTTGGGTTATCCTGGGTTCTCTACACATATGTTGCTATGTATGATAATGTATGTAAATGTATTTGTGTATACCTGAATAAACTTACTTACACTACACTGCTTTGTTAACCAATGTCCTCACACAGTACACATGTTAATAACATCCTTATAAACAACACTACACATGTTAATTGACTAGTGTACTCATTCTCTACACATGTTAACCAGTGTCCTGTCTCTATCTCTCTCTACACACCAATCACGCTCGCTTGTTTTCACGCAGAATGATTTTCCTGTTATATTCCATCATACAGAATAGCTTACCAGTCATTGCCCGTCTCACTTGATGGTTTTAGTGTCATACTCCATCACCCAGGAGTGTTTCTTGACACACCCATTCACGTAGGATTGTTTCTTGACACACCCATTCACGTAGGAGTGTTTCTTGACACACCCATTCACGTAGGATTGTTTCTTGACACACCCATTCACGTAGGATTGTTTCCTGACACACCCATTCACGTAGGATTGTTTCCTGACACACCCATTCACGTAGGATTGTTTCTTGACACACCCATTCACGTAGGATTGTTTCCTGACACACCCATTCACGTAGGATTGTTTCCTGACACACCCATTCACGTAGGATTGTTTCCTGACACACCCATTCACGTAGGATTGTTTCTTGACACACCCATTCACGTAGGATTGTTTCCTGACACACCCATTCACGTAGGATTGTTTCCTGACACACCCATTCACGTAGGATTGTTTCTTGACACACCCATTCACGTAGGATTGTTTCTTGACACACCCATTCACGTAGGATTGTTTCTTGACACACCCATTCACGTAAGTTGTTTCCTTACCACCCATTCACGTAGGAGTGTTTCCTACACACCCATTCACGTAGGATTGTTTCCTGAACACCCATTCACGTAGGATTGTTTCCTGACACACCCATTCACGTAGGATTGTTTCTTGACACACCCATTCACGTAAGTTGTTTCCTGACCCCCATTCACGTAGGATTGTTTCTTGACACCCCCATTCAGTAGTTGTTTCCTGACACACTCATTCACATAGAGTGTTTCCTGACCACCCATTCACGTAGGATTGTTTCCTGACACCCATTCACGTAGGATTGTTTCTTGACACCCATTCACGTAGGATTGTTTCTTGACACACCCATTCACGTAGGATTGTTTCCTTACACACCCATTCACGTAGGATTGTTTCCTGACACACCCATTCCGTAGTTGTTTCTTGACACACCCATTCCGTAGGATTGTTTCTTGACACACCCATTCACGTAGGTTGTTTCTTGACACCCATTCACGTAGGATTGTTTCCTGACACACCCATTCACGTAGGATTGTTTCTTGACACACCCATTCACGAAAGGATTGTTTCTTGACACACCCATTCACGTAGGATTGTTTCTTACACCCATTCCGTAGGATTGTTTCTTGACACACCCATTCACGTAGGATTGTTTCCTGACACCCCATTCACGTAGGATTGTTTCCTGACACACTCATTCACGTAGGATTGTTTCCTGACACACCCATTCACGTAGGATTGTTTTCTGACACACTCATTCACGTAGGATTGTTTCCTGACACACCCATTCACGTAGGATTGTTTCCTGACATACCCATTCACGTAGGATTGTTTCCTGACATACCCATTCACGTAGGATTGTTTTCCGACACACTCATTCACGTAGGATTGTTTTCTGACACACTCATTCACGTAGGATTGTTTCCTGACATACCCATTCACGTAGGATTGTTTTCCGACACACTCATTCACGTAGGATTGTTTTCTGACACTCATTCACGTAGGATTGTTTCCTGACACACCCATTCACGTAGGATTGTTTCCTGACATACCCATTCACGTAGGATTGTTTCCTGACATACCCATTCACGTAGGATTGTTTTCCGACACACTCATTCACGTAGGATTGTTTCCTGACATACCCATTCACGTAGGATTGTTTAATAATAATAATAATAATAATAATAATAATAATAATAATAATAATAATATTTATTTAGACACAATAACATGAAGCACGGCAGCTGAGTGAGCTCCAGACACAATAACATGAAGCATGGCAGCTGAGAGTGAGCTCCAGACACAATAACATGAAGCATGGCAGCTGAGAGTGAGTTACAGACACAATAACATGAAGCACGGCAGCTGAGTGAGCTCCAGACACAATAACATGAAGCATGGCAGCTGAGAGTGAGCTCCAGACACAATAACATGAAGCATGGCAGCTGAGAGTGAGCTCCAGACACAATACCATAAAGCACGGCAGCCGAGAGTAAGCTCCAGACACAATAACATGAAGCACGGAAAGCTGGTGAGCTCAGACACAATAACATGAAGCATGGCAGCTGAGAGTGAGCTCCAGACACAATAACATGAAGCACGGCAGCTGAGAGTAAGCTCCAGACACAATAACATGAAGCACGGCAGCTGAGTGAGCTCCAGACACAATAACATGAAGCATGGCAGCTGAGAGTGAGCTCCAGACACAATAACATGAAGCACGGCAGCTGAGAGTGAGCTCCAGACACAATAACATGAAGCACGGCAGCCGAGAGTAAGCTCCAAGCACAATAACATGAAGCACGGCAACTGAGTGAGCTCCAGACACAATAACATGAAGCATGGCAGCTGAGAGTGAGCTCCAGACACAATAACATGAAGCATGGCAGCTGAGAGTGAGCTCCAGACACAATAACATGAAGCACGGCAGCTGAGAGTGAGCTCCAGACACAATAACTTGAAGCATGGCAGCAAAGTGAGCTCCAGACACAATAACATGAAGCACGGCAGCTGAGAGTGAGCTCCAGAAACAATAACATGAAGCATGGCAGCTGAGAGTGAGCTCCAGACACAATAACATGAAGCACGGCAGCTGAGTGAGCTCCAGACACAATAACATGAAGCATGGCAGCTGAGAGTGAGCTCCAGACACAATAACATGAAGCATGGCAGCTGAGAGTGAGCTCCAGACACAATAACATGAAGCATGGCAGCTGAGAGTGAGCTCCAGACACAATAACATGAAGCATGGCAGCTGAGGTGAGCTCCAGACACAATAACATGAAGCATAGCAGGTGAGAGTGAGCTCAGACACAATAACATGAAGCATGGCAGCTGAGTGAGCTCAGACACAATAACATGAAGTATGGCAGCTGAGAGTGAGCTCAGACACAATAACATGAAGCATGGCAGCTGAGAGTGAGCTCAGACACAATAACATGAAGCATAGCAGGTGAGAGTGAGCTCAGACACAATAACATGAAGCATGGCAGCTGAGAGTGAGCTCCAGACACAATAACATGAAGCACGGCAGCTGAGAGTGAGCTCCAGACACAATAACTTGAAGCATGGCAGCAAAGTGAGCTCCAGACACAATAACATGAAGCACGGCAGCTGAGAGTGAGCTCCAGACACAATAACATGAAGCATGGCAGCTGAGAGTGAGCTCCAGACACAATAACATGAAGCACGGCAGCTGAGAGTGAGCTCCAGACACAATAACATGAAGCATGGCAGCTGAGAGTGAGCTCCAGACACAATAACCTAAAACTCACAACTGAAAGACCACAGCCTCAGCAAATCGTAGTGACCAAGACCTTCACCGGCTGTCCTTGTTTCGGAAGCAATAAATACTTATCTGTGTATTAGTCAACTGTTGTGAGTACCTTGAGAATGGTAGTATTCCTTAGGGATGGGCTTGGGATTGACCTGAGGCAGGGTAACAGCCCTTAACTTGTAAATTTAACGGTCTAAAAGATTAATAAACTGCAAATTCGTCCCTACTTCTTCCCCCTTTTCCGATATTTCCATCCTTACCTATCCTTCTTCCTTCCCCATCTTACCTATCCTTCTTCCTTCCCCATCTTACCTATCCTTCTTCCTTCCCCATCTTACCTATCCTTCTTCCTTCCCCATCTTACCAAACCTCTGGTCATAAATCGCCATCGACCCCATAAGAAAATAGTGAAATAAAAGTATGCATGCAAATTCTTAGATGTTTCTGTAAATCAAGTTTTTCATACTGTTGAATTCATAAATTAAGAACTTGTATCCTACCTTAATTCATTTCAATACCCAACTTCATGTCAGGTACACTACCATCCCTCAGGATACCACTCACAACTTCATGTCAGGTACACTACCATCCCTCAGGATACCACTCACAACTTCATGTCAGGTACACTACCATCCCTCAGGATACCACTCACAACAGCTAATTAACACCCAAGTAATAATTTACATCCAGGCAAATTAAAATCTCTTCGGAGTACAAAACTAATTCCAACCACACAATAGAGCGAAAAACTAATGTCAAGACCTGGGAGTGATCATGTCAGAGGATCTCACCTTCAATGACCATAACAAAGTAGCAATTGCATCTGCTCGAAAAATGACAGGATGGATAATGTGAACCTTCAAAACCAGGAATGCCAAGCCCATGTTGACACTTTACAGATCGCTTGTTCTATCTAGGCTAGAATATTGCTGCACACTAACTGCACCTTTCAAGGCGGGTGAAATTGCTGACCTTGAAAATGTGCAGAGAACCTTCACCGCACGCATAAGTGCGATAAACCACCTCAACTACTGGGAACGCTTGAAGTTCCTAAACCTGTACTCTCTAAAACGCAGGCGGGAGAGATACATTATTATATACACATGGAAAATTCTCGAGGGCTTAGTACCAAACTTGCACACACAAATCACTCCCTACGAAAGCAAAAGACTCGGCAGGCGATGTAACATCCCCCCAATGAAGAGCAGGGGTGCCACTAGCACGTTGAAGGACAACACAATAAGTGTCAGGGGCCCAAGATTGTTCAACTGCCTCCCAGCATACATCAGGGGGATTACCAACAAGCCCCTGGCTGTCTTCAAGCAGGCACTGGACAGGCACCTCAAGTCTGTACCTGATCAGCCGGGCTGTGGTTCGTACGTTGGACTGCGAGCGGCCAGCAGTAACAGCCTGGCTGATCAGGCTCTGGTCCAACAGGAGGCCTGGTCACAGACCTGGCCGCGGGGGCGTTGACCCCTGGAATTCTCTCCAGGTAGACTCCAGGTAGATACCAGTCCACTAACACCAGGTACCCATTATTACTGATGGGTGAACATGGACAACCGGTGTAAGGAAACACGCCCAATATTTCTATTCTCAACGGGAATCGAACCCGGGCCCTCACCGTGTGAAGAGGGAGCTTTTGCCACCAGGCCACGGGGCACCGTTAATTCACTGTAATATATTAATAAAGCCTCTGGTGGGTGAAACGTCTCCATAATAAAAATAGCCAAGTGTTGTACATGTTTCATGTTCATCGTCTCGTTGATTTTATAAAAATATATGATTTGTGTTTTTACACTTATAATATTGTCACTAAGCTTCTCATCTTAACGAGTCGGGAGAAAATTGACAACAATATGTGCTGAAATAATCCCTATCCATATACCTGATCCAGAGTAATGATAATACGCTGCCAACATGAGACACGATCTATAACAAAATTCCCACATGTTAAGTGTATAGTTGGAAACTGCATGACTCATGGCTTCTGTGTCCATTACTTCTCAAACTGACGCAATCTTGGTGAGCTTTAAGCCTAGTAAATCGATATAAGCACAGACTGAACTTGACGTGTTTTGGTCGTCGATCGCCCCCAGAAAGGTACCCGTGTCTCATATGCTCAGCCTCCTCTACCTCAATGCATGCAAAATAGTCCACAGCGGCCATAAAATTACAGAGCAGAAAAATATAAAGATATTTATGTATATGTGTGTGCACGTAACTCATGCTTGTATGTACACTTGCGTATGTGTATATGTACACCTGGGAATGTATAAAGGTGCATATGTGTATATGAATGAAAGTATGTGTACTCACCTAATTATGGTTGCAGGGGTCGAGACTTACTTCCTGGCCCCGCCTCTTCACTGACCGCTACTAGGTCCTCTCTCTCCCTCTCCCTGCTCCATGAGCTTTATCATACCTCGTCTTAAAGCTATGTATGGTTCCTGCCTCCACTACATCACTTGCTAGACTATTCCACTTCCTGACTACTTTATGACCGCAGAAATACTTCCTAACATCCCTTTGACTCATAGGAGTCTTCAACTTCCAATTGTGACCCCTTGTTTCTGTGTCCCCTCTCTGGAACATCCTGTCTCTGTCCACCTTATCTATTCCACGCAGTATTTTGTATGTCGTTATCATGTCTCCCCTAACCCTCCTGTCCTCCAGTGTCGTCAAGCCGATTTCCCTTAACCTTTCTTCATAGGACATTCCCCTTAGCTCCGGAACTAACCTTGTTGCAAACCTTTGCACTTTCTCTAATTTCTTGACGTGTTTGACCAGGTGTGGGTTCAAAGCTGGTGCTGCATACTCCAGTATGGGCCTGACGTACACAGTGTACAGTGCCCTGAACGATTCCTTACTAAGGTATCAGAACGCTATTCTCAGGTTTTCCAGTCGCCCATATGCTGCACCAGTTATCTGGTTGTGTGTTTCCGGAGACGTGCTCGGTGTTATACTCACCCCAAGATCTTTCTCCTTGAGTGAGGTTTGTAGTCTTTGGCCACCTAGCCTATACTCTGTCTGCGGTCTTCTTTGCCCTTCCCTGATCTTCATGACTTTGCATTTAGCGAGGTTAAACTCGAGAAGCCAGTTGCTGGACCACGTGTAAAACCTGTCCAGGTCTCTTTGTAGTCCTGCTTGATCCTCATCTGATTTAATTCTCCTCATTAACTTCACATCATCTGCGAACAGGGACACTTCTGAGTCTATCCCTTCCGTTATGTCATTCATGTATACCAAAAATAGCACTGGTCCTAGGACTGACCCTTGTGGGACCCCGCTCGTCACAGGCGCGCACTGTGATACCTCATCACGTACCATGACTCGTTGCCTCCTCTCAAGTATTCTCTGATCCATTGCAGTGCCCTTCCTTCTCTAGCTTCTGCACTAATCTCTTGTGAGGATCTGTATCGAAGGCCTTCTTGCAGTCCAAGAAAATGCAGTCAACCCACCTTCTCTCTCGTGTCTTACATCTGTTACCTTGTCATAAAACTCCAGGAGGTTTGTAACACAGGATTTGCCTTCCCTGAATCCGTGCTGGTTGTCATTTATAATCTTGTTCCGTTCCAGGTGTTCCACCACTCTTCTGATAATCTTCTCCATGACTTTGCATACTATACATGTCAGTGACACTGGTTTATAGTTTAGTGCCTCGTTTCTGTTTCCTTTCTTAAAAAATGGGAACTACATTTGCCGTGTGCATGTCTATAATATATATTTATGCTTGTATATGAAATACACATGTCAGTATATAACCAGTAATAATATGAGATAATCACTGAGCGACACCTAGCGGATCATTCTCGTTCAGATGACCGGAATATAACCTAAGTTTTCAGTGTTAGTCTAAAAGATCATTTTTTTCCTGAGTTTGTCTTCCCCTTCACAACACGGGAAACTCCATCTCTTGTCTCCTTACGAATTAAACATGATGAGAAACCCCTGGTCCATTCTCCTTACGAATAAAACATCAGGTGAAAAAAAAACTTGATTAATCCTAGTGGAACTTTCACTATTTATTGTATTGTTAAACGATACGTAGTTGACCACAGCACTTAAAAAAAAAAATATTTAGAATTCAGTGTAATATTATTATTAATGAAATTAGCAAGATAGGAGGCTGTAAAGTCCACTAAAAAACATAAACCTTCCTCTAAGAAACACTAATATTGAAAGTTTGAAGCCGATTAAAAGAAGCATTCTTAAGCTAAAACAAAATACATGTTTCCTTACTTTCTTTGTGGAAAAAAAGATAGTGAATTATAAGGTTAATAACGGAGGAAGAAGAAAAAAGACAGGTGCAGAAGGAATTTGTATTGTGACATTAGTCTGCCCATAATGCCATGGCATGATAGTGGCTCTCTTTGCACTGCAATTCATTATTGTAATTACAAAATCTCGATGTAAACTTGCAATGAAATAAAAATTTGAATTTGAATTTGAATTTCGCAATTTGTAGAGCTTTTGTAGTCATTGACTTGATAAAGTTCCGCATAGAATGAAAAGTTGTGACTATATAAGCTTGTTCTGCGCCTCCTTTGTTTATTATTGTTGGGGTGCGAGGTGTGTGGGGGAGGAGGGGTGCGATTTGGGTGGGGTAGAGTGTTCGTTGGGCGGGGTGGGAGAGGTAGTATCATACAAAGAAGGGTCAGAGGAGACATGATAACGACATACAAAATACTGCGGGGAATTGACAAGGTAGACAGTGACAGGATATTTCAGAGAGGGAACACAGAAACAAGGGGACACAACTGGAAGTTGAAGACTCAGATGAGTCAAAGGGATGTTAGGAAGCATTTTTTCAGCCACAGAGTAGTCAGGAAGTGGAATAGTCTAGAGAAAGATATAGTGGAGGCAGGAACCATACATAGTTTTAAGACAAGGTATGATAAAGCTCATGGAGCAGGTAGAGGAGAGACCCAGTAGCAGACAGCGAAGAGGCGGGGCCAGGAGCTGAGTCTCGACCCCTGCAACCACAATTAGGTGAGTACAATTAGGTGAGTACAAAGCTTATCACCCGAGACACTGGTAAACAGGATAACTCTAGCAGCTAGTGTAAATGTGACAAATGTAAGACCATCCTTCAGGAATGTCCGCAAGAAATCCTTGAGCATTTCCTACATCTGTGGGGAGCAAAGAAGCTATCCTGTATGCAAAGGCCATATCAGACCCACGTAGGGCCCGGGAAAAGACGAGGAGCACATTAACAACAAATGAGAGGTCTGAAGACAATGAAGTAGCTATGCTATATGCAGAGACCCCAACAATCAACTGCAGTGGCCAGGAACACATGAGCGGGAAGGACAGACCATGGAGCATAGGTGCTTCAGCCAGGGAAGGGACACCTCATTGGAAGGAACTAAAACATCTCTGAGGATGCAAAAGGAGACACAGTGGGAGGACGAAAGGGAGAGGTCAATCTTTGTCTACGGGCTCCAGGAAGTTGAAGGGGACACCCATGATAAAAAAAAAACAGGAGGAGAAAAAAAACCGATTGAATGTATCATGAAAGCAATAGGTGAAGGTGACATGACTCAGGTGACAAATTTTCGGAGAATTGGGTGGTTTACAAGGGGAAGAAAACAGCCTCTCAAAGTAATTTTCAAGGCAGAATCAGCTCGATCCATGATCCTGCAGAAAAAAGCACGACTGAGAGAGAATCGGGAGTACCAGAGTGTGTACCTCGATCGGGACAGAACACAAGAGGAAAGGATGTTACTGAAAGAGAGAGAATCGGGAGTACCAGAGTGTGTACCTCGATCGGACAGAACACAAGAGGAATGGATGTTACTGAAAGAGAGGATACAAAGATGAAAGGAGGAACAAGAGGAAATGACAAAGAAGAGCAGAGGAACCCAGACCCAGGTAGAAGGGCAGACACACCCTTCAGAAACACCCGCAGAAGGACTCCAACCACAACAACCCCAAGGCAAGTAAACTGTGGAAAATATTGGTATTTTCCGAAAGTTGTAATTGATAAACTTTCCAATATGAACAGATATCCTTAATGTACCACTGGTGGCTTAACGTCAATGTGGGCATAAGCCAAGAACCATCATACCAGCGGGGAGGAAGCGGGAAGAGGCTGGGCAGAGAGGCAAGGGAAGAGGGGAGGCAGTCAGTGAAAACCCAGCCTAGTGACCGGATATCAGGTAATGGCTTAGGGAATGTGGAGATCACGACCGCCAAACCGGACTTAATTACTTCCTTTCGTAATGTGGAGGGATATCAATGTGGACGACGTGTATAAAGTAGGACAATTGGTCCAGGAGGCCCAGTAATAGGGCAGTAATTGTGAAATAGTGAATACCGCCGGCTAGGGATACTGGTTTAGGCCTACTTTGAATCCCCTGGAAACGACCGTACGACAGGATAAAGTCGTAAACCCTGATGCTGGGTGGTTTTCGTATTAGAAGAGACTGAAATATGTTCGATGAAGATTGCGAAATGGTGAATATAGTGAAACAGAGTTGTAAATAATCAGGGGGTGATTGTACAGGGTGGGTCTGGTGTGGGTACACCATACCCCGACCGCCATATTGAATGTGGAGAAGATGAACTAACATTATCTCAACTCATCTACTCGAAATATAAGTATCGAGACGGTGAATGTGTATAAACTAGTGGGGCATCAAGCCAGGATATACATAGTGTGTAAAGTTGTACGTATAAACAGTAATAAGGTCGGAATAGTGAGAGGATCTGAATCGCTACCCTGACCAACCACATGTTAACTAACGCCCGGTCTCGTGGGCGTATAAGATTTCAAGGAAATTAATCTTCCTTGACTCGACGAGACAACCCTTACCATCGTGATCGAAGATACAGGTATCTAGGCTTTGAGGTCCCACTTCTTGGACCTGTTGTAACGAGACTTTGTCGTCAATACAAAGAAAGGCTGAGAGCACTTAGAGTTGTGGCAGGGTTTCACCCCAGGTATAGTGCTAATATTAAAACTGTGAAAATTATGTATCTTGCTTATGTTAGATCATTGGTTGATTATGCTGCGCCACTACTTGCTCTTGTGTCTGACTGGAAGCTTGGAAAGCTGGAAAAACTGCAGAACGAAGCAATGAGGATCATTTTAGGATGCCCTCGTACTGCCAAAATTTTAAATATGCAGAAGGAACTTGATATTCCTAGCATCAGAGATCGTGTTACTGAAAGAAATATTCTAATTGGGGTTAATATGCTCAGGCAAGCCCATTCAAACCCATGTACAGAAGCCCTCCAAACTTTCCTCAGCACTGGTGAACATCCCTCCAGATGGATCGAAAAAACTGGAACCGATCTCCGGATGAATCAGATATATGATCTGTGGCAAGTAAGGCAACAGCGGCACTTCTCTGCTCCATGGAATATTACCCCATTCCAAACTACCATCACTCCATTTCCCCCCAAACTACTTCTTAAATCACAACCAAAGATTCGCCTTGAAGCCAAACATGATGCCTTAATCTGTATTGATAATTTAGTCAAACAGCACACTCTCTCACAAATTATTTACGTTGATGGTTCTGTTCACCAATCCACTGGTGCAGCTGGTAGTGCTGCTGTTGTCATGCAGAGTGATGGCTCTCTTTAAGAAATTGGAGCACGCATCAATAACTGGGCCTCTACACTTCAGACAGAACTGTTTGCCATACTCCTTGCACTCAAATGCGTCCATGTATCTAAGGTTGACACTTTAATTGTAACTGATTCTCTGTCATCCATAAATGCTCTCAACTCATTCAGTATAAATTGTGGCATGCTTGTGTCAGAAGCCAGACACAGGTATGGTAGGATTGTGGATAGTAGAGTCAGAGTGCACATGCTGTGGATAACCATCTCACATTGGTCTTCAGATGCATGATAGAACTGATAAATTGGCTAAGTTTTATGCTTTCAAAGAGGGGGTAGATTACAATCTTGGCTTGTCAGTTAGCAGTTTGAGAACAATAATACGAAAAGAATTTCAACTGAACTTTATTGACTTAAGACTTAGGGAGATTGACACCAGTCAGTCCATCTATCATCATTCTATCATGCAGGAAGACCACATGTCTATGGTGCATCCAACAAAATAAGCAGACTCTTGGATGTCACTACCGCCCGCCTCCGGCTGGGTTATAAGTATCTTTGGCAGGTTAAATCACCACCACCACCAGATGTAGACCAAACAAAATGTAAACTTTGCCAGTTGGATTATTGTCACACCCTGCGTCATTATGTACTGGAGTGCGATAAAATAATGAATTCAGAGACAACTCACTCAGAAATGTTCAAGATTTGTCAAAGTATTTTATCCACAGTGGTATATTACAGACCATTCTGGAAAAATACCCTGACTTTGCTCCCTGTAAATAAAGCATTACCACGTGTGTGTGTGTGTGTGTGTGTGTACTCACCTAGTTGTACTCACCTAGTTGTGGTTGCAGGGGTCGAGTCAAAGCTCCTGGCCCCGCCTCTTCACTGGCCGCTACTGGGTCACTCTCCCTGCGCCATGAGCTTTATCATACCTCTGCTTAAAGCTATGTATAGAGCCTGCCTCCACTACATCGCTTCCTAAACTATTCCACTTCCCGACAACTTTGTGACTGAAGAAATACTTCCTAACATCTCTGTGATTCATCTGAGTCTTCAACTTCCATCTGTGTCCCCTTGTTGTTGTGTCCCATCTCTGGAACATTCTGTCTCTGTCCACTTTGTCAATTCCTCTCAGTATCTTATATGTTGTTATCATGTCTCCCCTATCTCTCCTGTCCTCCAGTGTCGTCAGGTCGATTTCCTTAACCTCCCTCGTAGGACATACCCTTAGCTCCGGGACTAGTCTTGTTGCAAACCTTTGCACTTTCTCGAGCTTCTTCACATGCTTGGCTAGGTGTGGGTTCCAAACTGGTGCTGCATACTCCAATATGGGCCTAACGTACACAGTGTACAGGGTCCTGAACGATTCTTTATTAAGATGTCGGAATGCTGTTCTTAGGTGTGTGTGTGTGTGTGTGTGTGTGTGTGTGTGTGTGTGTATGTGTGTGTGTATGTGTTTTAATTACCATTTTATAAATAAAGCATTACCACGTGTTAGTTAGTTACCATTTTGTCCTAGGCACATGTCGATTAGACACTAGGCCTGTTGTATGTACGTGTGTGTGTGTGTGTTGTTTGATATCTTTATTATGCACCCCATACCCATCCTGTGGGCGGTAGTCAAAAGACTACAGAGGTACATAATGGGTCCAGGGACTGGACCTCATAGTTTGATAGCTGAGCAAGTTACAAAGGTAATGAACTCAGATGGTCACAATCATGACAAGTTACAAAGGTATTTGCAGATTACAGAGGTATATATAGGGTCCAGAAACTGGGCCCCAAAGTTTTGATAGCTGAACAAGGTACAATGGTAATTAATTTACTAGTTACAAGGTAATGAATCATGTAAGTAAATTTACTTACGTCTGTACATGGTTGCACTCATGAACAATTTATAAAGCAATGAGCAATCTATTAGTCTACACCCAGCCACAACTGTAATGAGTTATTGGTGCAAATTTTAATTGTTGGGTCACACACACACACATATACATATACACATACATATATATACACACACATACACACACATACATGTATATACATACACACATACACATACACACATGTACATACACACACACACACACACACGTGTCAATGCTTTATTTACAGGGAGCAAAGTCAGAGTATTTTTCCAGAATGGTCTGTAATATACCACTGTGGATAAAATACTTTGACATATCTTGAACATTTCTGAATGAGTAGTCTCTGAATTCATTAATTTTATCGCACTCCAGTACATAATGACGCAGGGTGTGACAATAATCCAACTGGCAAAGTTTACATGTTGTTTGGTCTACATCTGGTGGTGGTGATTTAACCTGCCAAAGATACTTGTAACCCAGCCGGAGGCGGGCGGTAGTGACATCCAAGAGTCTGCTTATTTTGTTGGATGCACCATAGACATGTGGCTCCTCCTGCATGATAGAATGATGATAGATGGACTGACTGGTGTCAAACTCCCTGAGTCTGTGTGTGTGTGTGTGTGTGTGTGTGTGTGTTTTAGTGTGTGTGGTGTGTTAGTTTGTGTATGTGTGTGTGTGTGTGTGTGTGTGTGTGTGTGTGTGTACTCACCTAGTTGTTGTTGCAGGGGTCGACTCATAGCTCCTGGCCCCACCTCTTCACTGGTAGCTACTGGATCACTCTCCCTGCGCCATGAGCTTTATCATACCTCTTCTTAAAGCTATGAATGGATCCTGCCTCCACTACATCACCTCCCAAACTATTCCACTTCCCGACCACTCTGTAACTGAAGAAATACTTCCTAACATCCCTGTGATTCATCTGAGTCTTCAACTTCCAACTGTGTCCCCTTGTTGCTGTGTCCCATCTCTGGAAAATATTCTGTCTCTGTCAACCATGTCAATTCCACTCAGTATTTTATATGTCGTTATCATGTACCCCCTATTTCTCCTGTTCTCCAGTGTCGTCAGGTCGATTTCCCTTAACCTCTCCTCGTAGGACATACCCCTTAGCTTCGGGACTAGTCTTGTTGCAAACCTTTGTACTTTCTCTAGTTTCTTTACATGCTTGGCTAGGTGTGGGTTCCAAACTGGTGCTGCATACTCCAGTATGGGCCTAACGTACACAGTGTACAGGGTCCTGAACGATTCTTTATTAAGATGTAGGAAAGTTGTTCTTAGGTTTGCTAGGCGCCCATATGCTGCAGCTTTTATTTGGTCGATATGGGCCTCAGGAGATGCGCCTGGTGTTATACTCACCCCAAGATCTTTTTCCTTGAGTGAGGTTTGTAGCCTCTGTCCCCCTAGACTGTACTCCGTCTGCGGTCTTCTTTGTACTTCCCCAATCTTCATGACTTTGCCCTTGGTGGGGTTGAACTCCAGGAGCCAATTGCTGGACCAGGCTTGCAGCCTGTCCAGGTCCCTTTGTAATTCTGCCTTGTCCTCTTCCGATTGAATTCTTCTCATCAACTTCACATCATCTGCAAACAGTGATACTTCGGAGTCTATTCTTTCCTTCATGTCGTTCACAAATACCAGAAACAGCACCGGTCCTAGGATTGACCCCTGTGGAACTCCACTCGTCACAGGCGCTCACTCTGACACCTCGCCACGTACTATGACTCGCTGCTGTCTTCCTGACAGGTATTCCCTGATCCACTGGAGTACCTTTCCTGTTATCCCTGCCTGGTCCTCCAGCTTTTGCACTAATCTCTTGTGTGGAACTGTGTCAAACGCCTTCTTACAGTCCAAGAAAATGCAATCTACCGACCCCTCTCTCTCTCTTGTCTTACTGCTGTCACCCTGTCATAGAACTCCAGTAGGTTTGTGACACAGGATTTCCCGTCCCTGAAACCGTGTTGGCCGTCGTTGATAAGCTCATTCCTTTCTAGGTGTTCTTCCACTCTTCTCCTGATAATCTTCTCCATGACTTTGCATACTATACATGTCAGTGACACTGGTCTGTAGTTTAGTGCTTCATGTCTGTCTCCTATTTTAAAAATTGGGACTACATTTGCTGTATTCTATACCTCAGGCAATCTCCCTGTTTCGATGGATGTGTTGAATATTGTTGCTAGGGGTACACACAGCTCCTCTTCTCCCTCTCTCAGAACCCATGGAGAGATGTTGTCCGGCCCCATCGCCTTTGAGGTATCTAGCTCACTCAGCAGCCTCTTCACCTCGGTTGCATGTATCGTGTCCAGCACTTTGTGGTGTACCCCACCTCTCCGTCTTTCTGGAGTCCCTTCTGTCTCCTCTGTGAACACTTCTTTGAATCTCATGTTGAGTTCATCACATACTTCGCGGTCGTTTCTTGTGATCTCTCCTCCTTAGTTCCTTAGCCTGATCATCTGGTCCTTGACTGTTGTTTTCTTCCTGATGTGGCTGTACAACAGCTTTGGGTCGGATTTGGCTTTCGCTGCTATGTCATTTTCATATTGTCGTTGGGCCTCCCTTCTTACCTGTGCATATTCATTTCTGGCTCTACGACTGCTCTCCTTATTTTCTTGGGTCCTTTGCCTTCTATAACTCTTCCATTCCCTAGTGCACTTGGTTTTGGCCTCCCTGCACCTTTGGGTGAACCACGGGCTCATCCTGGCTTTTTCATTATTCCTGTTACCCTTGGGTATAAACCTCTCCTCAGCTTCCTTGCATATTGTTGTTACATATTCCATCATCTCGTTTACTGACTTACCCGCCAGTTCTGTGTGTGTGTGTGTGTGTGTGTGTGTGTGTGACCCAACAATTAATATTTGCACCAAGAACTCATTACAGTTGTGACCGGGTGTGGACTTGTGAATTGCTCATTACTTTATAATTTGTTCATGATTGTAACCATGTATAAACGTAAGTAAATTTAATTACTTACATGGTTCATTACCTTTGTAACTTGTGAGTTCATTACCTTTGTAACTTGCTCAGCTATCAGAACTTTGGGGCCCAGTCCCTGGACCCATTATGTACCTCTGTAATCTTTTGACTACCGCCCACAGGATGGGTATGGGGTGCATAAAAAGATATCAAACTCAGGCAGGACTTCAAAGAGACCTGGACATGCTGGACACCTGGTCCAGCAACTGGTTTCTTGAGTTTAACCCTGCCAAATGCAAAATCATGAAGATCGGGGAAGGGCAAAGAAGACCGCAGACAGAGTATAGGCTAGGTGGCCAAAGATTGCAAACCTCACTCAAGGAGAAGATCTGGGTAGATACACAGACGTCCCGAAGCACATCAACAGATAATCCAGCTATGGGCGACTGGCAAACCTGAGAATAGCGTTCTGATACCTTAGTAAGGAATCGTTCAAGACACTGTACACCGTGTACGTCAGGCCCATATTAGAGTATGCAGCACCAGTTTGGAACCCATACCTGGTCAAGCATGTCAAGAAATTAGAGAAAGTGCAAAGGTTTGCGACAAGGTTAGTTCCAGAGCTAAGGGGAATGTCCTACGAAGAAATGTTAAGGGAAATCGGCCTGACAACACTGGAGGACAGGAGGGTTAGGGGAAAAGACAAGGTGGATAGAGGCAGGATGTTCCAGAGAGGGAACACAGAAACAAGGGGTCACAATTGGAAGTTGAAGACTCAGGTGAGTCAAAGAGATGTTAGGAAGTATTTCTTCAGCCATAGAGTAGTCAGGAAGTGGAATAATCTAGCAAGTGATGTAGTGGAGACAGGAACCATACATAGCTTTAAGACGAGGTATGATAAAGCTCATGGAGCAGGGAGAGAGAGGACCTAGTAGCGATCAGTGAAGAGGCGGGGCCAGGAGCTAAGTCACTACCCCTGCAACCATAATTAGGTGAGTACAATTAGGTGAGTACACGTGTAAGGTCGGTCTTGGAGTCTGCAGCGCCAGCATGGAACCCACACTAAGTACATAAGAACGTTTGAATGAACAATTACAGTTTGCCTTGCGGACTTTTACTGAAGTGAAGATGCTGGATAAGGAGAAAAGTTAAATATATCTCAAGATGGAAAGAAAGATTAAAGGGAGACATGAGCACAACAGTTGTGTGGACAGCAACAATGTGATCACAGGGGTGGACAAGGTGGAGACTGTGTGCATGTAAACACTACAACGAGGCGCAGCTGTCAGAGAAACCAACCATCTTCAACAGTTGCTAGGTGACAAGTGCGTGACAGGTGTCTAGGTGACAGTTTTACAGGCGACAGCTGTGTGACTGACAAGTGTGTGATCATCTGAGATTGTATCAACGAGAGCACCAGCGACTCAACAAATTAATGTTGGATTATCTACAAACAAGCAAAATGTGGGAGAAGATATCAATATCTTTGTGATGCAACACAGAAATAAATTACTTGAGCCAGTCGTTGTCGCCATGACAACACAAACATAACACCGCCCAGTAACACACAGGTATGATATTATAAGTTGTTCATTATCCTGAATCTAAATACATATGTTAATTGTATACTGAGTCACTACAAAACTAACATTAAAACCAGCTATGACGTTTTTCATTTAGTGATTTATTGTTTGAGAGAAGCGAATCCAGACCCATAGGTAGAAATTTAGATGTGGTCAGCACGTCCTGTCAGCACCAGTGCTGACTACACTCTCACAACGAGTGCTACTCTCACACACCATCTTGTGAGTACCAGTGCTGACTACACTCTCACAACGAGTGCTACTCTCACACACCATCTTGTGAGTACCAGTGCTGACTACATCTCACAACGAGTGCTACTCTACACACCATCTTGTGAGTACCAGTGCTGACTACACTCTCACAACGAGTGCTACTCTCACACACCATCTTGTGAGTACCAGTGCTGACTACACTCTCACAACGAGTGCTACTCTCACACACCATCTTGTGAGTACCAGTGCTGACTACACTCTCACAACGAGTGCTACTCTCACACACCATCTTGTGAGTACCAGTGCTGACTACACTCTCACAACGAGTGCTACTCTACACACCATCTTGTGAGTACCAGTGCTGACTACACTCTCACAACGAGTGCTACTCACACACCATCTTGTGAGTACCAGTGCTGACTACACTCTCACAACGAGTGCTACTCTCACACACCATCTTGTGAGTACCAGTGCTGACTACACTCTCACAACGAGTGCTACTCTCACACACCATCTTGTGAGTACCAGTGCTGACTACACTCTCACAACGAGTGCTACTCTCACACACCATCTTGTGAGTACCAGTGCTGACTACACTCTCACAACGAGTGCTACTCTCACACACCATCTTGTGAGTACCAGTGCTGACTACACTCTCACAACGAGTGCTACTCTCACACCCCATCTTGTGAGTACCAGTGCTGACTACACTCTCACAACGAGTGCTACTCTACACACCATCTTGTGAGTACCAGTGCTGACTACACTCTCACAACGAGTGCTACTCTCACACACCATCTTGTGAGTACCAGTGCTGACTACACTCTCACAACGAGTGCTACTCCACACACCATCTTGTGAGTACCAGTGCTGACTACACTCTCACAACGAGTGCTACTCTACACACCATCTTGTGAGTACCAGTGCTGACTACACTCTCACAACAGTGCTACTCTCACACACCATCTTGTGAGTACCAGTGCTGACTACACTCTCACAACGAGTGCTACTCTCACACACCATCTTGTGAGTACCAGTGCTGACTACACTCTCACAACGAGTGCTACTCTCACACACCATCTTGTGAGTACCAGTGCTGACTACACTCTCACAACGAGTGCTACTCTCACACACCATCTTGTGAGTACCAGTGCTGACTACACTCTCACAACGAGTGCTACTCTCACACACCATCTTGTGAGTACCAGTGCTGACTACACTCACAACGAGTGCTACTCTCACACACCATCTTGTGAGTACCAGTGCTGACTACACTCTCACAACGAGTGCTACCCCACACACCATCTTGTGAGTACCAGTGCTGACTACACTCTCACAACGAGTGCTACTCTCACACACCATCTTGTGAGTACCAGTGCTGACTACACTCTCAACGAGTGCTACTCTCACACACCATCTTGTGAGTACCAGTGCTGACTACACTCTCACAACGAGTGCTACTCACACACCATCTTGTGAGTACCAGTGCTGACTACACTCTCACAACGAGTGCTACTCTCACACACCATCTTGTGAGTACCAGTGCTGACTACACCTCACAACGAGTGCTACTCTCACACACCATCTTGTGAGTACCAGTGCTGACTACACTCTCACAACGAGTGCTACTCTCACACACCATCTTGTGAGTACCAGTGCTGACTACACTCTCACAACGAGTGCTACTCTCACACACCATCTTGTGAGCACCAGTGCTGACTACACTCTCACAACGAGTGCTACTCTCACAACGAGTGCTACTCTCACACACCATCTTGTGAGCACCAGTGCTGACTACACTCTCAGAGTGCTAGTCTACTCTCACACTAACACTGGCTCACTTACTATCAAAGTGTGGACAATTTGAATGTTTTATAATATATATATATATATATATATATATATATATGTCGTGCCGATTAGGTAAAACTGGTCAATTAGCAAGAACTCATTTAAAATTAAGTCATTTAAAATTAAGTCATTTATGTTAATGTAAGAATTTATAATTTTGTACCAAGAGAAACTTTGAAAACCTACCTAACCTTATTACAACAAGCGCAATTTAATTTCGCCTAACCCAACTAAATATATTTTAGATACGTTAACATTAATTTAATAATAAACAAACACAATGAAATATATTTTTTCGTTATGTTCAGAATGATTTTGGCGAAATTATTGCATACACAAATTTTCACTTGTCTTATGTGGCAAGGTGAGCGTTGCTATTTAAGCCAAAATAGCAAGTTTTACCTAATCGGCACGACATATATATATATATATATATATATATATATATATATATATATATATATATATATATATATATATATATATATATATATATATATATGCAAAAAGATCACAGTAAACAGGTGATATCAAAATATGCAAAACAACCACTATGAAAAATAGAAGAATTCCAAGCGCTTTCGTTAAGTGGTATAGATATGTTGATGACATTTTGTGCCTTATGCCTAAGAATGTAGACATAAACCATTTCCTTGTTAAATTAAATAGCTTAGCTCATTCTATAAATTTTACTGTTGAATTTGAAGTAAATAACTCATTGCCTTTCCTAGATGTTTTTATTATTAAGGGTAACATTGATTTTAAATTTAAAATTTACAGAAAACCTACAAATAATTGTTCCTATGTACACTATTACTCTTCACCTCAAGATAGAGTTAAAGTGTCGGTTTTCTCTTCTATGTTTTTGAGAGCTTTACGTATTTGTAGTCCAGAGTTCATAGATGAAGAAATCTCTAAAATTTATGAAATAGTTAATGATTTAAAATACCCAAGAAACATAATTGATAAATCTTTTAAAATAGCTAGAAATACTTTTACAATCCAAAAGGGACAA
Source organism: Cherax destructor (assembly GCA_009830355.1). Classification (NCBI taxonomy): domain Eukaryota; kingdom Metazoa; phylum Arthropoda; class Malacostraca; order Decapoda; family Parastacidae; genus Cherax; species Cherax destructor. The sequence goes on along the minus strand of WNWK01010800.1, from coordinate 10,939 downwards.
CCAACCTTATTCAACCAAAAATATGTTGGTTCTCCCTTACCATGAAAACTTGGTTGATATGCCTTCTTTTCTTAAGAATTTTAATATCAAAGTTGTATTTAAAAATCTTGATACAGTAAAAAGACTTTTGATAAAAAATTCCCCCCAAAATGCTGACGGATGTGTCTATAAGATTATTATGGTCAAACTGGTAAAAGTCTTGAACTAAGATTAAAACAACATAAATATAGCATTAGAACTGGACAAGATTCTAATGCTCTATTTATTCATGTGAGAGACTTTAACCATCCAATTGATTTTCAAAATGCTGAGAAGGTTGTATCAAGCAAGTCCATGGTTGAGAGGAATATAATAGAATCATGTTTCATTAAAAGCAGTTTTGAAAATAATATGAATATTTCTTTTGGTTTATATAAATTGGATTCATTTATAATTAATAAAATTTGGGAAGAATTTAATGATAAATTGGACTAATCTTAATTCTTGGGAAGAGTTTCAGGTCCTTTCTTATGTTCCTCTTCACAGAGTCGTGAGATGTTATGCTACTGTGAGGTGTAGTCTTTGTTAGTGTGATGTGACTGTGAGGTGTATTCTGCCCCTTTATAAGCCTTCTTGTCATGTTTCCTTTTATAGTTCCTTGATAATGTGAGTAGTCACGAAAGCGCTTGGAATTCTTCTATTTTTTCATAGTGGTTGTTTTGCATATATATATATATATATATATATATATATATATATATATATATATATATATATATATATATATATATATATATATATATATATATATATATATATATGTCTGCCGATTAGGTAAAACTGGTCAATTAGCAATAACTCATCTAAAATTAAGGCCTTTCTAAAATTTTCTCTTATACGTTTAAAGATATATTTTTTTCATTTATGTTAATGTAAAAATTTATAATTTTGTTTATCTCTTCAAACAGGTGTTTATCTCTTCAAACAGGTGTAGTGTCTGATATGTGGAAGATGGCTAATGTAATTCCTATTTTTAAAGCAGGGGACAAGTCACTACCGTCTAACTACCGCCCAATAAGCCTGACCTCAATTGTAGGCAAATTACTAGAGTCAATTATAGCTGATATTATTAGAAGCCATCTAGATAACCATAATTTGATTAATGATACCCAGCATGGATTCACGAGGGCCGTTCCTGCCTATCTAATTTATTAACCTTCTTCAGTAAAGCTTTTGAGGCTGTTGATCACGATAAAGAATTCGATATTGTTTATTTAGACTTTAGTAAGGCTTTTGATAGAGTACCGCACCAGAGACTGTTAAAGAAAGTGGCAGCTCATGGCATTGGGGAAAAGTGCTGTCATGGATCGAGTCATGGCTCACCAATAGGAAGCAGAGAGTGTGCATAAATGGGGTTAAATCCGAATGGGGACTTGTAACAAGTGGTGTTCCACAGGGATCAGTCTTAGGCCCATTGTTATTTATAATATATATCAATGACCTTGATGAGGGAATTACTAGTGATATGAGCAAATTCGCCGACGACACGAAGATAGGTAGGATAATTGATTCAAACATAGATGTCATAGAACTTCAGGAAGATATAGACAAACTTAATTCGTGGTCAGAAAAGTGGCAGATGCAGTTCAATGTAGATAAATGCAAGGTTCTGAAGCTCGGGAGTGTCCATAACCCAAGCACTTATAAGTTAAATAACGTAGAACTTAGCCATACAGATTGCGAGAAGGACTTGGGGGTGATGGTAAGCAGCAACCTTAAACCAAGACAGCAATGCCTAAGCGTACGTAATAAGGCAAATAGATTACTGGGATTTATATCAAGAAGTGTTAGCAACAGAAGTCCAGAGGTTATATTACAGCTTTATACATCATTAGTAAGGCCTCACCTAGATTACGCAGCTCAGTTCTGGTCTCCATATTACAGAATGGACATAAATTCGTTAGAAAACATTCAGCGTAGAATGACTAAATTAATTCATAGCATTAGAAATCTTCCTTACGAAGAAAGATTGAAAACCCTAAAATTACATTCACTTGTAAGACGTAGAATGAGGGAGACATGATCGAGGTATACAAGTGGAAAATGGGTATTAACAAAGGGGATATAAATAAGGTCTTGAGGATATCTCTCCAAGAAGAACCCCAATAATGGATTCAAGTTAGATAAGTTTAGATTTAGAAAGGATATAGGAAAGTATTGGTTTGGAAATAGGGTAGTTGATGAGTGGAACAGTCTGCCTAGTAGGGTTATTGAAGCTAGGACCTTGGGTAGTTTCAAATTTAGGTTGGATAAATTCATGAGTGAGAGGGTTGGATTTGAGTGGGACTCGCGCATGAGTGGGTAGAATTGTCAAAGCTTATTTCTTGGGTAGCATTGAAGATTGGGTTGAGCAAATATTCTGTTAGTGGGACGGATTGTGAAGGACCTGCCTAGTATGGGCCAACAGGCCTGCTGCAGTGTTCCTCCTTTCTTATGTTCTTATGTTCTAACCTTATTACAACAAGCGCAATTTAATTTAGCCTAACTAAATATATTTTAGATACGTTTACAATAATTTAATAATAAACAAACACAATGAAATATATTTTTTTCGTTAGGTTCAGAATGATTTTTGCGAAATTATTGTATACACAAATTTTCACTTGTCTTATATGGCAAGAAGAGCGTTGCTATTTAAGCCAAAATCGCAAGTTTTGAGTATGAGAGGGGGAGGGAAGGGGGGGTAATGGGGCTTTCGGAGAATGTATCGGTGACTTTGACGGGGGGGGGGGGAGTGAATGGTAGGAAGGTGTCAGGGGCAAGCAATGGGGGTTTGTCTGGCACAGGGGTACCTGGTAAGGGCTGGCATACGTAAGTGTATGTGAGGACTTATATAAGCATTTAGTTGTATACACCTGATGTTTCACCTATAATAGTTTGGTTATAGTCTGTTTTTTCCCGTTTATTATATATATATACAAAGGAAAAATCATGATTCTGGTTATATGTATTCATGTCATTCCCTCAGTATATTGATCACGTTGTATGTTTCAGTATATATTATTGTTCATATGTTATGTATATTAATGGTCAAGGTTGTGTACAGACGAAATAATGGCCAATTTGGTTCGACAATTGTCATAATTGTTTCCCAATGTTTTGTGTCACAATAATATAGTGAGGTGGTGAGAGTGTGGGTTCCAATGTTCACATTAGGTTATAATAATATACATTTTAAAATTATTATACCAAACGTTTCCTCATGATGAATGTAATAGTAAAATGGTAATGTGTAGGTCTCTTTAGGGTAGATGGGATTGTAGGGGGGGGGGTCAAGTTTTTATGGATTACCATTGTGTTATTAAATACATAACATGTTTGTGCTTTTGGCAGTAAGTAACGTACGAGGTGCCTAAATATGTAAGTTATATATTGTTAAGTGCTTATTGTCAGAACGATGCATTGTATGTTTTCCCATAGTTGTGGATGTTTGTACGTTCGGTTGTTGGTTTGTTTTTGCGATAACCATATTTGATATAAGGTGCCATATTGATGTATTTTGTGTATTTCGTTTACATTAAATATAAAAAAAAATAGCAAGTTTTACTAATCGGCACGACATATATATATATATATATATATATATATATATATATATATATATATATATATATATATATATATATATATATATATATATATATATATATATATATATATATATATTATTATATATATGCTAGCATTCGACAAGAGCAGGCGAAATATTCACAAACACTGACTCTGGCCGACGGAGACTCGACCCTACGAACCTTGTGACAGGAACGCAGTGCTTTACCGACCGTACCACACTGGACCAATACCTTGGCATCCAGCTCACGCTAGACGTTGATCCAAGGCAGCCAGCTTTCAGGCAGGTGGCTTACAGCTTTCATCTCATCCCCTGCATGCATCGACAAACTAGAGATTTTACAATGCTAGGAATTCGCAAGAGCAGGCGAAATATTCACAAACACGCCTGAAAGCTGGGTGCCTTGGATCAACGTCTAGCGTGAGCTGGATGCCAAGGTATTGGTCCAGTGTGGTACGGTCGGTAAAGCACTGCGTTCCTGTCAGGTTCGTAGCGAGTCTCCGTCGCAGAGATCAGTGTTTATATATATATATATATATATATATATATATATATATATATATATATATATATATATATATATATATATATATATATATATATATTGTGACCACGAACGAGTGGTATTGATCAATAACTACACTGCACTAGCCTGGGGTCGAACCCATGATGCTTTGGCCCGCCTCATGGTGAGCGAAAACACATGACGCTCTAGTCCACTGAACCACACAATCCTTAAGAGTAGCACATCCAGTAGCACTGAATGTTGTACTCGCTACCCAAGGACATGTTTGTCTTGACAATGACAACACTGTGTTTCTGTGTTAACAATGACAACAACACTGTGTTTGTGTTGACCATGGCAACAACACTGTTTGTATTAACAATGACAACAACACTGTATTTGTCTTAACAATACAACAACACTGTTTGTCTTAACAATGACAACAGTACTGTGTTCTGTCTTGACAATGACAAAAAAAAAACACTGTTCTGTCTTGTACGAGGCTACCATCTTAACTGAGATTTTGATAATTGTAAACAAGTTTAAATCTGATGAAGCAATTGAACGAATTATAATGGGTAAAGCAGCTGGGATTGATGGGATAAAGATAGAAATGTTAAAAGGCAGGTGGGGATATAATTTTAGAGTGGTTAGTGCTATTATTTAATAAATGTATGGAAGAGGGTAAGGTACCTAGGGACTGGCAGAGAGCATGTATAGTTCCTTTGTATAAAGGCAAAGAGGACAAAAGAGAATGTAAAAATTATAGGGGAATAAGTCTGTTGAGTATACCTGGTAAAATGTAAGGTACAGTTATTATTGAAAGAATAAGATTATGACGGAGAGTAGGATAACAGATGAACAAGGAGGCTTTAGGAAAGGTAATGGGTGTGTAGACCAAGTGTTTACAGTGAAACATATAGGTGAACAGTATATATATAAGGGTAAAGAGGTTTTTGTGGCATTTATGGATCTCGAAAAGGCGTATGACAGGGTGGATAGGGGAACAATATGGCAGATGTTGCAGATGTATGGAATAGGAAGTAGGTTACTGAAATCAGTGAAGTTATTACGAGAATAGTGAAGCTAAGGTTAGAGTATGTAGGAGAGAGGGAGATTATTTCCCAGTAAAAGTTGGCCTTAGGCAAGGATGTGTGATGTCACCATGGTTGTTCAATATATTTATAGATGGGGTTGTAAGAGAAGTGAATGCGAGGGTGTTGGCAAGAGGTGTGGGGTTAAAAGATAATCTAACACAAAGTGGGAGTTGTCAGAGTTGCTCTTTGCTGATGACACTGTGCTTTTGGGAGATTCTGAAGAGAAGTTGAGAGGTTGGTGGATGAGTTTGGTAGGGTATGTAAAAGAAGAAAATTAAAAGTGAATATAGGAAAGAGTAAGGTGATGAGGATAACAAAAAATTAGGTAACGAAAGATTGGATATCAGATTGGAGGGAGAGAGTATGGAGGAGGTGAATATAGGCAGATATTTAGGAGTGAACATGTCAGCAGATGGGTCTATGAAAGATGAAGTGAATCATAGAATTGATGCGGTAAAAGGTGAGTGGTGAACTGAGGAGTTTGTGGAAACAAAGAACTTTGTCCATGGAAGCAAAGAGGGGAATGTATGAGAGTATAGTTATAACAATGCTCTTATATGCGTGTGAAGCATGGGTGATGAATGTTGCAACAAGGAGAAGGCTGGAGGCAGTGGAGATGTCATGGCTGAGGTCAATGTGTGGTGTGAATATAATGCAGTAAAATTCGTAGTTTGGAAATTAGGAGGAGGTGTGGGATTACCAAAACTATTATCCAGAGGGCTGAGGAGGGGTTGTTGAGGTGGTTCGGACATATAGAGAGGATAGAACAAAATAGAATGACTTCTAGAGTGTCTAAATCTGTAGTGGAGGGAAGGCGGGGCAGGGGTCGGCCTAGGAAAGGTTGGAGGGAGGGGGTAAAGGAGGTTTTGTATGAGAGGGGCTTAAACTCCCAGCAACCATGCATGAACGTGTTAGATAGGAGTGAATGGAGACAAATGGTTTTTAATACTTGACGGGCTGTTGGAGTGTGAGCAAGGTAACATTTATGAAGGGATTCAGGGAAACCGGCAGGTCGGACTTGAGTCCTGGAGGTGGGAAGTACAGTGCCTGCACTCTGCAGGAGGGGTGTTAATGTTGCGGTTTTATAACTGTAGTGTAAGCACGCCTCTGGCAAGACAGTGATGGAGTGAATGATGAAAGTTTTTCTTTTACCCTGCCTTGGTGGCCACCCTGCCTTGGTGGCCACCCTGCCTTGGTGGCCACCCCTGGTGGCACGCCGATGCCTGGTGGCCACTGCCTGGTCCAACTCTGGCCACACCTGAAAAACTAAAAATAATGCTTCACTTCCAAACTCTTATTTGTCTGAAATTATATTTAACAGTAATCCTTTCCAGGTCACTGGTAATTTTCACAGAGTACTCGGAGGGCATGCAATATAACACAGTGATACTAGGTCAAAGTATTTGTGAATGTTGGGAATTCCTATTAATTTTAACTTATATATTTCCTCTATAAACTTGACTGTGATTTCTTTCCAGTATCACTGTTCTTTTAGTATAATATTTTTGAGTTTCAATCTTAACACGTTTTTTCAGTCGTTTCCCTAACTGACTGCAGTGAATTTGTACCCACAGCGACGACAGTGCATAATTTCAGTGGGTTACTCATGTATCTCAGTTTCGCGCAACTACTCAGTGTTGTACCAGCGGCACACATATCAGTGGGTTGTACTCAGCGGCAACACAGCGCACTATCTCAGTGGGTTGTACTCAGCGGCAACACAGCGCACTATCTCAGTGGGTTGTACTCAGCGGCAACACAGCGCACTATCTCAGTGGGTTGTACTCAGCGGCAACAAAGAGCAGTGACATAGAGGGTCACCTCAGTGAATCTGTACCTAAAACGGACGGCTTTAGTGAGTTTAAACCCGCCACCAGCAAAGGCGCAGAGGTTCTACCACTCCCATGGGTTTGCTCACTGGCACTCCAGCCACAAGGTAAGACCCAGTTTACGGTCTTCTTTTTTGTAATTATGATTTAACATTTCCTCTCCAGTCGTATATTCTTCTGCCAAATACAACATAATACACTTGTTGACCGGTTTGACACTCTAGGTTATGTATCTGTTCTCTGTGATGCACATTCACTACCAGAAGTATATGTCTATGATGACTTACTCAACAATGGAAGAGATATTACTCACTGGACAATCAAACAGCGGAAGTCCACCATTACTGCGACTCATCGCTCCTTGGTCAAGTATAATGCCTAGCCGTAGATCAGCCCACTGAGGCCAGCCTCGTTTGAGAGCAGGAAATTATGGATAACTTTCAAACAAATTCTTTCGTTTTGGCCATGGATAAGCGAAAAATTATTTTCGGCAGCCACCGTGGCCACCAAGCCACGGTGCCCGTGGCCTGGTGGCAAAAGCTCTCGCTTTACACGATGAGCGGGTCCGGGTTCGATCCCCGGCAAAGGAGTGAAAACATTGGGCGTGTTTCCTTACACTGGTTGTCCATGTTCCCCATCAGTAATAAATAAATATAATTAAATTATACTAATGGTTATAATCATAACCATAATTTTAAAAGAGGTGGAGGGGTAAGCCAGTGGAAGGCCTCGGGCAGATGACCAAAAGTTCCAACGCCGGGTCATCATCTAAGACCTGCGTCAAGAAACACTTATTCTGTTTCCTGCCGCTGTTTGCCTAAACTAGGAATCCAAGGTTATATTTATGTGATGACAAAGTAACAAGCATGACGCAGTGTCGCCTGCCCGGAGGCAGAGGTAATTTACGTACACACGAGAAGAAGAGATAGTGGAAAGGCAGAGTCCGTGTTTCACCCATGGATGTGTTGAGATGAATGCATGAGGGTACCAGACGAGGGTCCGTGTTTCACCCATGGATGTGTTGAGATGAATGCATGAGGGTACTAGACGAGGGTCCGTGTTTCACCCATGGATGTGTGAGATAAGCATGAGGATACCAGACAGGTCCGTGTTTCACCCATGGATGTGTTGAGATGAATGCATGAGGTACCAGACGAGGTCCGTGTTTCACCCATGGATGTGTTGAGATGAATGCATGAGGGACCAAGACAGAGTCCGTGTTCACCCATGGATGTGTTGAGATGAATGCATGAGGTACTAGACGAGGGTCCGTGTTTCACCCATGGATGGTTGATGAATGCATGAGGGTACCAGACGAGGGTCAGTGTTTCACCCATGGATGTGTTGAGATGAATGCATGAGGGTACCAGACGAGGGTCCGTGTTTCACCCATGGATGTGTTGAGATGAATGCATGAGGGTACCAGACGAGGGTCAGTGTTTCACCCATGGATGTGTTGAGATGAATGCATGAGGGTACCAGACCAGGGAAAATACAGACAACGAGTGAGGTTGGAAAAGAGAATGACAATAAGAAACATATATCACAAGCGCAGTGAGAACTAAAATTACTGTGTATGGCAACCCAAGACAAGAAGACAGCAAAGGACTCAAGTACATGACTTAACTTTAGTTTGAAGTAGAAATAACCTGTGAGGAAGTGAACAATTGAAGAAGCAAGGACGGTGCTGGCAAGCAGGAGGGAGGGGGATCATTCTTGCAGTGAATGAAGGCATCTTGCAGAGACCAAGTCAAAACTAGCAGAAAAGCCAGGAGTAACAGGAAAGACGCTTTACTTGCTGAACTAATAAATAAGGGAAAGGACAGAAAGATGGTGCAAGAAGAGGAGGTGAAGAATCAGACACATGTGCAACCTCATATACACGACCACTTGATATTGGAGTACCACAGGGAAGTGTCCTTGGTCCCCTGCTCTTCCTTCTATACATCAATAATCTTCCCAACGTATCCCAACACCTGAAACCGATTCTCTTTGCTGATGATACGACTTATGTCATCTCCCACCCAAATCTTGCCTCACTCAACACCATTGTTAATAAAGAGCTACTAAAAATATCAACCTGGATGACAGCCAACAAACTTACACTTAACACTGACAAAACCTTCTACATTATGTTTGGTAACAGAACAGAACAGGAGTTGCACAACTGAACATAATGATTGACAACACTCCTAATGCTAAACACAATGAGGGCAAATTCCTGGGCCTACACCTTGAGAGCAACCTGAATTTCAGCACCTATATCAAACACAGCAAAAAAAGTATCCAAAACGGTTTGGATCCTCTCTAAGATTCGTTACTATGTACCGCAATCAGCCCTACTCACACTATACTATTCACTCATCTATCCCTACCTCACCTATGCCATATGTGCTTGGGGATCAATAGCAACAACACACCTAAAACCAATATTAACTCAACAAAAAGCCGCAGTAAGAATTGCCATGCAATCCAATCCCTGGCAACCCCATCCCCCACCCACTCTTCAAAGACCCAAATTTACTCACTGTTCAGAACATCCACACTTACTACTGTGCAACCTACATGTACAGAACCATAAATTCCAATATTAACTCTGAACTAAAACGCTTTCTTGATAGTTGTGACAGAACCCATAGGCACAATACCAAACACAAAAATCTCTATGACATTCCCCGTGTCCGGCGAAATCTATACAAACGTTCAATGTACATTAAAGGGCCTAAAATCTGGAACTCCCTACCTGAAAACTCCAGAACTGCAGACTCAGCCACCATTCTCAACACCATCATCAAAAAACATCTTATCTCACTAACACACCCCACCATCATAATGATATACTGCTCTGTGGTACTGACGTGGATCATCAGGCGGGTCACGCGAGACACACCCCACCATCACTAACACACCCCACCATCACTAACACACCCCACCATCACTAACACACCCCACCATCACTAACACACCCCACCATCACTAACACACCCCACCATCACTAACACACCCCACCATCACTAACACACCCCACCATCACTAACACACCCCACCATCACTAACACACCCCACCATCACTAACACACCCCACCATCACCTAAACACATGAAAACCACCGATTCACGGACACACACACTACTCATCCTCCTCATCTACACCAACACTGACCCAAAGGACAGTAAACACAAAATCCTGATATAGCTATTGTCTAGTAAATCTCAAACTAGTCTTAAGTTTGCCTGATATACTCCAATATAGGAGCTTTAATAGAAACTATGTAACATGCCAAGACGAAACCATTCTAATTACTAATTTTACAATCTAAATATTCTGAACTACTTCACTATTGTAAATCTATTTAATCATTTGAAATTTGTATTCATTTGTAATTTGTAATATAGATTAAGAACTAGTATAAGTCTGCCCGAAATTCCTAGCATGCCCAGGCATGCTAGGCATGCTAATGGCCATCTTTGTAATTATTGTCTTATAAATGTAAACCACACATTGTAATCTTTACAGAGAAATAAAAAATCTAAATCTAAAAAAAAAAAATCTAAAACGTTTCGCCAACCAGTGGCTTTATCCAGATGTTGCATATGTGTCTAATTGTTTATCTTGTGGATAGTGTGCACCATTGATGTACAAGAAGAGGAGGTATGAGTGTGGTCAAATAGACTGTTGGGTTTAGTCCTGGCTCTTTCTCTTCTACTTAAGCTCTTCCTCTCACCGGCTATTCTTCTTCTGTCCCCACTTCCCTCGCCCCTAGTGGATCCTTACCTGAGAGTCTGAACTGAACTAACTAAGTGTGGTCGAGCATAATGAGTGGCGTCCTACCAGGATCATTTCATGTAGCATGATGTGACACTTGTGTGCCTTTGTTTATGACTAATATTAAGGTAAT